>PVKU01000159.1:513999-685476 GCA_004027475.1 Anoura caudifer
ACCCCCCCCCCCCAGTTTTTGTCCATGTGTCCTTTATACTTGTTCCTTTAAACCCTTTCCCTTTTCCCCAGAAATTCCCTCCTCTCTCCCCTCTGGGCACTGTCAGCCTGTTCTCTATTTCAGTGTCTTTGGTTATATTTTACCTGTCTGTTTGTTTTATTGTTTAGGTTCCTGTTAAAGGTGGGATCATACGGTATTTGTCTTTCACTGCCTGGCTTTTTTGCTTAGCATAATGCTTTCTGTACTTCTTTTAACATGTAAAGCTATTCTCAATATCTTAAGGACTGCCCTGACTCCATCTATTCATTCCTTCAATGATTACTTATTTGGCACCTATGATATGCACTGCATAAGATACTGCTGTGGATGAAAACATGTACCAGTATTCATTCAGCAAATGTTTACTGAGGGCCATCCTGTGCCAGGCTCACTTTCTGACCTATAACTGAGGTTTTAAACCCCACCCTCAAGGAGCTTGCGTTCTAGTACCTATATGTGAACAACTGTAATAAATTAAAAATAAATCAATGAGATATTAGTCAAATGTCATGGCATTTCAGAGGCAAGAAATCTTTAAATCTAAAGTAACCAGAGAAGCCTTCATGAACAAAATTCTATTTGCTCTGAGCCTTGGAGGATAAGAAGTATTTATACAGGTGCAGTCACCCATGGAAAGCATTCTAAGTATGGGAATAGCAGAGGTGAGAAGTTGTGGGGTGAGCCCTGGGAATATCAAGTAGTTCATTTCGTTCTGACTATGCAGTCTATTAAAAAGAGCAATGAGAAGGTAGTTTGGAGCTTTGAATATTGAGTATAGGAGGTGAGGCTTTTTTTTTTTTTTTTTTAAGGAAAACAATATGGAGTCAATTGATTATACAGAATGAAGTAAAGAAGAAAGGTTGTTAGGAAAATGTAGAGAAGAGGTAATAAGGCCAAAAATGGGGTACTAAGAGTAAGAATTAAGAAAATGATCTCTATGTCTGCTTTTAGTTTTGCTTCCATAAGAATGGTACACATCTAGAGTGAAGATCCTTCTCTATAGAAAAATACACCCTCCTCCCTCTGATTATGCTCCAGGTCCCAAAGACATTTCCCTCCATGGTACCTGGCAAAATCAGGCTTTCTTGGGAATTGCTCACCTTTTCACCCTGGAACACTTTGATTCACTTTCCATAGGCTCCCTAACAGCTGTCACCTACTATTTACATCCCAGGCACCAATGGTTACTGAAGGGCTTTTTTAAGAAAAAAAAAAAAAAATCAGTGTTGCTTTATCTTCTTTAAAATCCATGATCAAGGCCACAGGCAGCTTTGACAGTCTCAGGATGCTTGCTGAAAAAAGAACTAACTCAATGCGTACCATTGAGAGATCATGGCCTTTTCCTCTGACGCTTTGTGGCATCTTTGGGTGCCCTTTTTATGCACTTGTCATTGTGCTTTCCTACATCAATCTCATGAAACATCTTTTTCCTCATGCTTGACAAATTGACATCATCCTACCACAGATAAAACACAGAGCAATGTAATACGGGCAGGTGATGGAATTATTTGCAATACACAGAAATCTCTGCTGATGTTTAAGACTGGTGCGATATTAAACACATTACTTTCCCTGACAGGCATTTTCATTATGCTCAGACTACGCAGGTACAAAATCTAAAAGTTAAATCTTGTTTCCCCCAACTGGGTTCATGTATTAAAATGTAGAAGTGTCTGTATGTGTATGTATATGTATGTGTCCTTCCTCTCGATGTATTTATCTTTACAAAATCCACAGCCTCTTGTTTACATCACATTTGAGTTCACTTGGAGAAATGATACAAATCCCAGATAACCCATATTAAAATCAAGTACCTTTCATCAATGGTATTCTTATGGTTGGTCGTGTCACACGGGAAAATTTGAAAGACCATTCTGAGATGAGACAAGACAAAAAATAACCTAGTAAAACTCAAGAAAGACCAACATCATCAGAGGGCCAATTTTTCTTCTAGAATGAGTTAAGATTAATACATGTCATCATCTTATCAGAAAGAGAATTATGTTCAGGATCAATAAAACCAAAAGCTATAGTAATGAAAACAGCAGCAATAGCAACAAAAAAGTAACACTTCTTGAAGATTTCTTTCTTTTTAAAAAAGTATTTTATTTTTTTATTTTTAGAAAGAGGAGAAGGGAGGGAGAAAGAGAAGGACAGAAACATCGATGGGAGAGAGAAACATCAATCAGTTGTCTCCCATATGCCCCCAACTGAGAACGGAACCAACAGCACCGGTCAGGGCATGGAACATTTCTTATGCTAGAAACTTGCATGTGTATTATCTTTATGTTTAAAGTTGAATCTTCATAACAACCCTATGAAGTAGATAATGGATTACCACCTATTTGCCAGATGAGAAAAACGAGGCTCAAAAGGGTCATGTTACCTGTCCAAGGTAACACATCCGTGATTCAAGCCCAGGTCTGTCTGACCACAAAGCTTAGGTTTTTAACTGATCTGATTTCTAAATGTATCGTTATGGAGAGGGAAACCCAGATTCTAGGAAATCGGCTAGAAGACTATGCCAGACCAGTCAGCAGGGACACTGGCTCATTTTTCTAGGTTTCTGAGTCTAGAAGAATGCCTTTCTACTGTCCACCTGCTTCTGTTGAATGTTTAAGATCTTCTAGATAAATAGTGGCAACCCTGTGGGGCGTTACGCTTATTTGCCCTCCAATTCCACTGGCAGAGTTTTCTTATTCTACCTTGGTCCTTAAACTGGAGTGAAGGTTGTTACCTCCAAATAGGCAAAAGTTGCAATTTTGCTTAATGGTTGTGATGGAATTTCCTTGTAGCTCAGTGTCTTTCCTCTGCCAGTCTTCTGATGAGGTTACTAGGAGGTATGAGGCTGGACATCTGAGGGCAACGCCTCTCAGTTTCATCAGGTAGATCCAGCAAAGACCTGCAGAACTCAAGTGTCCCTTTTCAAGCACCTGCCTGGAAGGAAGACTTTTCTAAGAAGGAAGTTGGGGTTAATTCATTCTGTGCTTTCCCTACTCAGACAATAACAGTGGACACTATTTCACAGTTCCTTACATCCACCATTGGGAATTATAATACTAACATATTGGAACTTGAGAGCTCTTCCCTCCTATAATTTTACTAGGAGAAAAAAAACCCAGAAGAATCAGTTGACTTTAGCATGACACAATGAACAATGTCTTAAGCTGCTCTTGCAACCTAAAAGTTAAAACATTAGTATTTTCTATGTTTCAGATGAGCAAAATGAGACATTGTGTTCATACATTAATTCAGCATACATTTTTAATGAGCTCCCCTGTACTGCATAGATCTGGGAGATAAATACAATGGAAAACAATATAGAAATTCAAATTCTTTACCTTTAAGGATTTCACAGCCTACTGGAGGAAGATTATGACATCGCTTGTAACATAACTTTTTAAGTGTGGTAATGAGGGCATACACAGGATATCGTGAGAGTGAGCAGACGAACACGTGCCCTTCTGGACTAGCAAAGTGAAGGATTCCTGTGAGATGCAACCCCTGAGCAGAATATTAACTAGAATATGATCTACCTACATAAAAATAACTAATCTTTTTTTGAGGGTTTATTATGACTTGGGCTGAATACTACGTGCTTTCCATGCACTGTCGCAATTACTTTAAGCTATCTTTAAAACAACCCCAGAGATGCATGCTATTATTATCACCATTTTATAAACTTTGCAAGTGGAGAGCAGAGATTTGAACCCATTTCTCTAGCTTCAGAGTTTGGCTCTTAACAAAGATGTCACACTATTATTTACTATGGCATATCACCCAGAAACATCACCAAACAAACCACTTGGCCTTCTTGGATCCATTCATCACTTCTCCCCTGGGGCAATGAGCTTAGTTCTAACTCCTGATAAATTTTCTTTCTGAAACTGGAATTTCATCATTTGGGTAGATAGTAAATGTGCATGTATCAGCTTTGATATTGGCAGGTCAACTCCCAAAGATCTAGGGATTGAGTTTCTTGAAGAGTATCTGTCTAGTGCTATATTCTTCATGGTGGTCTTCACTGAGGTACTGTATCGCACAGATGCATATGACCACAGCCCTAACCCTTTCGGTCCCAGGTTCCCTGGCATCTCAAATGGGCCCAGCTGCAAACACTTTGGCTGCCAATTTGGTGCTTTCTTGAAGACAATCATTTTCTTTTATATTCTGGGGACAAAAAAGAAAAAAAATCTCATTTGCCTGCCAGAGCATTATAGAAATTCTGAGAAGTCAAGTTCAACCTCATAATGTATAAATGTTATTTATTTCAAATGCTAACAATTTGGCATATTGGGGGAGTGACAAGGTTAGGTATATTTATTAGCATCCTGTCAGGAAATTTCCCATGAGCAGTAGAGGTTTGTCAGAAAATTCAATGTAATTGATGGGAGCAAGTTGGACTAATTCTTAGCAGTTCTACACCGGCTCTGTTCACACCTTTCCTTTACAGACAACAAAATGTACCAAGCACAGAGCTCATTAAGGAGATATTCCTAAAAATGTACTCTTTACGCCAGGTTTATTTCTCTTTTCTTTCTTTCATATATAAAATTATTTCAGTTACTTGAGAAGATACAAACACATATTTGAAGCATTTTTCAATAGGCAATGACTTTTACTCATTTGCAGGTATCTTTTAACTCTCCGAGGGAAAGCTTTACTCCAAGGAATAGGATTAAAAAGAAGCTGGTATCTGTCCTGTTTTCCACTCTGCTTTTACTAAAGAATCAGGAGTTTCAACCATGGGGTATCAAACTCATCAGGACAGAGATGTATAGCCTTTGAATTAGGACACTTGGGTCCCAGTCTCAGACCTCCAGCTTTCGAGCTCTTTGGCCCTCGGTCAGTTATTTAAACTGCTGAGCTTTGGTTTCCTTGTCTGAAAGGTGAGGTTAATGATCCCAAACTCACAAGGCTCCCAATAAATATGAAATGAAATGAAAAATGCCACAGTTACTCCACCTGAGTACCTTGCAATTTTTAGTTCAAGTGCCACCTTCCCTGATGTGCCCAAGACATAAAAACAATAATTTATTGAGAAATTATGATATTGCTACACACTATGCAACATGTTTTGCATACTTCATGTCGTTGAATCTTCAGAATCCAGAGATAGGGAAAAAGTAGAAAAGAGAGGGGGAGAAAGAGAGAGGAGACAGAGGAGAGAGGGAGAGAGAGAGAGAAAGAGAGAGAGAGGGAGGGAGGGAGGGAGAAGAGGGTTGGGGAAGGGGTGCAAGCAGAGGGGAGTGAGAATGAATGAGCGCCTGTGTTAATCTTAGTGAAGATATCCATCTTTTCTAAACTTCCGTTTCCTTATCAGTAAAACAGTACTGCCCACATCTTAACTCTATTTTGGTGACCAAGGGGGATAATTGATATTACATGCTTCCTGCAGTGCCTGACACATAAACTCTTAATGGATATAATCTAATATTATTTGAGATGAAGTTTCATTTTTGTTACCAGCATTTCTGGCATATGTTGTGCTCCTGATTCTATTGATTGATTTCTTATTGTTCATTTAGATTTCTGCCTCTTCTACTCATGTTTGAGGATGCTGGAGCCCATGCTTTTTCTTCTCTGGACACCATCCATCACACAGAAATACTCATGAATTGTTCTTAAAGGGAAAAAATAAGGATGTATGGAGATGAGAAGAAGGGAAGAGTACAGGTTAAGGGAGGATGTGCTTGGTAAAGTGTCAGGAGTTGCACAATTGTGGTTAACTAGCCCAGTAACACTGCAGAGGTGGCAGATAAACTTAGGTGCTAGTCAGACTTTTTTTTTTTTTTTTAATAAAGTTGCCATTCCTAATGAAAAGTGATAATTCTCCCTCTGGAAGCATTTCACAAACACCAGAAGAGCAAAATAAACCAAAATAAAACCCAGTATGCTCATGATAGTGTGTAAATTTTAATGTATTTCCCTGCTTCCTTTCTTCATATAGAAGTCATTGATAATACGAGGGAGACTTTTCACAAAGTAATATATTCCCATGGCTGGGTCCAATAGCCAGCATTGCAGAGGGAGTTGATTCACTTCTATTCCGTTTTGGCTGAGTCAACTTGGCCTAGCCAAGGATGATTTTGGCCCAGAAAGCTCAGACTTAGAATCCAGCCTGACTGGTCCATTTCCAGTGCCAAAATTGTCCCCCTGCTTCTCCCCTCTTGCATATACAGTAGTTTCAAGGAGTTGAATGAAATACCCCTCATGAGAGTGTTTGAAACAAATGGTGGTGGTATTGCCCCTGGTATCCAAGGCTCTTACACACTCTGTGGCTGCAACACTGCCCATTGTCTCCATCTGCTCCCATCCAGCCTCGTCTTTGTCCAGCACAGGTCTCACCCCGCCTTTGTGGTCTTAAACATAGGAACGGCCTTTCTTGACACACACATTTCTACCTCTTTTCACATCCTGGCCTTTTTGCAAGGTCAGGAGTTTGAACGGAAATGAAAGATGCAGGTTAACTCTGTTCTGAGTTTGATGGCAGAGAACTCGATGGAGCTTATACAGGAGTTTTGTTCTTTCTGCCACAAGGTTGACACATACTTTTGAGATATTTTAAAAGATGAGATACCTCAAGTAGAAATGAAAATCATTAGCCACTCTTCGCAAATCAGAAGACATTGCAAAACTGGGCCTGTATTCCTATGTGGCCAAAATCTGCTAGAGACCAGTTGTGGTTGTTTTAAACATTCTTTGGGTGGCTGCAGTCACTATTTCCTATCATTTTAGCAAACTCCAAAACCCATGGCCATTCAAATAATAACAGCTAAATATGAAAATGCTTGAACGCTGGGATTCTTAAATCCAACCTACTTCACGAATTTGCATTACCTGCTTGAACTCTGGAGGCATTTGGTCATGCAACCTATGCTATGAAGGAAAAGGAATTAAATACCATACTAGAAGTGCTGCATAATATTATTCTATTATTTCTCTTTTTCTTCCCTTCCCAGCTTTCCACTTATCCTG
Source organism: Anoura caudifer (assembly GCA_004027475.1). Taxonomy (NCBI): domain Eukaryota; kingdom Metazoa; phylum Chordata; class Mammalia; order Chiroptera; family Phyllostomidae; genus Anoura; species Anoura caudifer. Next base: position 521,017 of record PVKU01000159.1, read on the forward strand.
CTCCCCACTCCCTAATATCATTACTCCCAAAGGAAGTTGAATTTTCAAAGCCTTACAGCTTATGGACCAGAAGAAAAATTTTGCTGCAAAGTCCTGCAGACTTATTTCTCACTTCTGGCATTAAATGTCACTAAATCAGGAAGAGGTTACAAAAAAATTAGTAGAATATCCATCGCCATACTAATAGAACAATCTGTTCCTGTCCCCGCTTCACAAGTCCACGTTCCCCAAACTAATCAAGCCCTTCCATCTGTGAAACCTTCCGCAGCAGGTCTTTTTCTGTAAAGAAAGACCAACAAGGTTCTTCACACGTAATTCTCTGTGGCAGAAAATTATTACCTTATTTTTTCCATTTCGGTGATAAATATTTGTTTTCCTTCTAAGTTCTGAGTTTCATTTTAAAATGGAAATAGCCCAGAGCTAGGTGCTTGCCTTATTCTTTTTCGTTTTCATTGAATCTATTCCTCAATTCTTTTTTGCATTATGTCTATGTTTTTCTCCGAAGTTTGGGTTACATAAATAAGCTTCTTTTATATTTTAACTTGCATTTATATTGCTCTTCAGGTTTATGTCCTTGACTCTCGAAAGACTCAGGAATTTATTTTTTTTTTACCTCTATTATTCTGCATTACAATACTTTAAGTTGTGTGTCAGGGTGTGTGTGTGTGTGTGTGTGTGTGTGTGTGTGTGTGTGTTTATTGGCTTTTATGAAAAACACTCTAAATTCACATTCCGCCACTTATAACCCACCCCACTCCCTCAGAGCCTGTGATGTTTTCCAATGCTTATGAAAGAGACAAGCCCCAGAGTGAACTTCCTAATGTTCACATATGATAAATTTTTCTGGTCCTACTGCAAACCCCCCAGATGACTCTTCAGTGGCCTCAGGGTGAAATACAAATGCTTTATCACTCACAAAGCTCATCGCGGTCTGCTGTCTCTCTCCCTTCCCAGCAGCACGTACTTCATTCCTCCATCCCGATTCCAGCCACACCATACAACCCAGGCCAGAGGGTTCTGAATAGCATAGTGCAGAGTTGGAGCTGTTTGTATGCATGTGCTGAGCAGCCACTGAAAGATTTTGTGCAAAGAAACAGAGTTATGTGAGCCATGCATTAGGAAGATTTCTCTGGGGAAACCATGTAGCAGCTTCTGTTCTAAAAAAGAGTTTGCATCTAAGAATGGCATAAGTGTGCTTTTCTATTTGTTCAGACAAAGAAGTATTGAGAGGCTGAACAGGTCTCTGGGAATGGGAAGGAGGGACCAGAAGTGAATGATACTTTTGAGATGGACATTCTGCAGTTTAGATATGAAGAGGGAAGGGAGCCGACTAAGGAGTGACTTTACAGTTTTAATCCTGAGTAAATGGAAAAGTTAGGATGTCATTGACTGAGGTATGGAACGCCCAGGAAGTTCAGGGTAAGATGGGGGTGTGGAAAGCAGTAATAAAAATGGTGAATAGTTCATTTATAGAAAGAGATCCAGCAGGTTGGTTGTAGCTCAAATTATTGGATGAAATCAGACAAAAATACGGGCTCTGCTACTTAGAGGCAATAGCTGAATCCATGGGATGAGGCACATGAGGCCATCAAAGGAGAGAATATGGAACGATATCATTGGGGAAAGAGCCTTGGGGAAATACATATTTGGTGGTGAGTGATGAAAAACAAACTAAAGTAAAATTTAAGGATGAGAAATTGTTATGTTTATTGACCCTAACCCTCATTTTCCCTACCTGACAATACCTTTATCTAAAACTTACAGCACCAGGCAACTAATCCCTTCCACCAAAACACGAACTATGTGTTTAGCCTGCAGTTTATTTATATATATACACACACACATATTTGTATTAATCAAAGTCATATACAAATATATTAATGTGTACAAATATACAAATATATTAATATAAATATATATATTTGTTTTAATCAAAGTCTTGCCTCATAGAGCAGATAAATAAGATGCTTCCAATTCCACTTCTCCAAATGAAGTACACCTGGATGTCAAGATGATTAGCATAACACTAATGCATAATAACCAGAAATTTAATTTATCTCCCAAGATCTTAATAGAGGATGCTTCTCAGGAGGAAACATTTCTGACTTATCAGGCTTAGAAATGAAATCTATCTACTTCTCAGTTGTTTTTCACCCTATTTCTGTCATTTTCCTTTTTAATTGCCAGAGATATTTATACGGAAAACAAGGCTCTCTTTTCCCATTGCTGTGAGATCTCATGGTCGATGTCTCGTTTCCTTCCATCATGCCAATTATTGAAGCTGCAGTAGACTCTCCTTTCAGCATGCATGATTTCCCTAAAGATTAGCGTAAATAAGATTAGATGTTAAGAGAGGGCGTAGGTGAATAGAAACAGAATGAAACTGTCTCATATTTAAGAGACAGTAGACAGGATTTCAGTGGGAATTAGAAAAGTAAGATAATGCAAGAATTCCACTGAAAGAAATGAATGACAAACCAACGACAATAGAGAAATATAGGCTGGTGAAACAAAACTCTTCTGCCAGCTTCTGAAGCTGGAACACACCATCCCACTGTGTTTAGGAAAGATGAGCCTCCTCCTTGTCATACACCATTCAGAGAACGTTTTAACTGTGATGAAAACCTTCAGTATGTACCACAAGAGTTGGCCAGCCCCACCCATTGGTTTCCATGGAACACATGGGGTTCAGACACATAAAGGTCTGAGGGAAGACCTGAAGGGCCCCAAGGATCTAAGACTAAAAGAAGAAACAATGGGGTCCCTAAGAGAGACTCACCACAAAGATACAACCTGATGCATGGGCTAGAATAAATAGCATGACTCAGATGCTGAAGAAAAGAGGTGGTTCTAGGTCAAGTTGAAAGCTGGTTCTAAACTTCCTTAGATCTTCTTTCCCTGCATTGTCTGTGGTTTTTGGGGGAAAGATTGTTTGCAAAGGGAAGTACCTTGGCAGTCAGGACCTTTCAATGCTGTGGGAGAGCCTTCCGAAAGTACTGCCTCGTGAGAAGCGGAATGTGTTGTTACTGCTGGCTGGAAAGAGACAACAGCCCAAGAAGGGAGTAGCCTGCATGTGGTTGCCAGCTCCCCAGGGGACACAGTGCAAACTTTCAAAGACACACATGGCCTCCAGAGCATGGGGTTAGAAATCCAATAGATGTCAGAAGCTCTTTTCTCAGTCAGGAATTTCTATGGAAAATAATCTGAGAGGGAGATCCTTATTATACAAATGAATCCATTCCTCATCACTTCTATTTTGTGGTCTAAATTTTTTTCTTCTTGGCTGCCCCTTTTCCTGTAGACAGGAGGTGGGAGAAGGTCTGAGGCATGTGTGTCTCCTATGACATCCTGGGTGCAACCTGAAATGAAGACTCTCTTCTGAAAGTGCCCTTGGCCCTTCTCAAAATTGAGATCAACAGAAGGGGTCCCACTGCCATAACAACAAGAGTGCATGACATGTGGTGTTGCCCCACAATATTTTGTTGGTTCTAGTTGATTCTAAGGATCGTGTAGCAGAAACTCACTTTCCACAGTCTGTTGTCTGTTAAAGGGGGGAAAAAGAGCAACTGGTCCCAAGCAATGGGGAAAATCAGTTCATTTGCAAAGACTTACTGAATGAGGCTCCTGGGAGGCTCCTCAGAGACAAGTTTTAGACTTTGAAAAGGAATATTTCACCTTCTTATTCTGCTTTGGGAGCTCAAGAAGAAGAAAGGGGAGAGATTAAGAGCGTTTCTTTGTTTCCTGCATAGGAAGCTTTGATCACCTATGTTGAAGTGGTGCCAACAGGTGATGAGCGCACAGGCAGGCCAGGGCGGAAGCTGCCCTACCCTTGGATCCAGGAGTCTAGTCTCCCAGGCAAAGTTCATTATCATGCTGGCCTCTGACCACTGCAGGTGCAGTCAGTTGAAAGGAAAAGAAAGAACTATATGAAGAATAAAATGTCTTGCGATGCAGACTTCAGAGCAGGAACCTGGTGGGAAAAAAATGCTAGAACCTTTGGAGATGCATTTGTTTGTTTGATTAATCAATGTGTCTTTGATTCAGCCTCTTTCACTTTATTCACCTGCATTTGTTTGGCAGTTTTGCTTCAACCCATTACCCCCACTCCCGAAGGACAGTGCTAAGGCTTGTCTCATTCAAAGGGAATGACACTTCTCCTTTCATAATAGACCATTTAAGGATGCAAATCAATGATATCTTCTTTCTGGAAATTTCTGGATTTTTTTCTGGTCCTATTTTGAAATGGAACTCTTTTTCAGCCCTCTTAAACTCATTGCACAGAAATCATCACCAAGTCACACTACCAGGAAGTGGCCCAGATCATCTGGTTCACTGTTTTTTCTGCTTCTATAATCATGTAAAGGCATTTTTCTCAGTGTTCAGAGGTCTCCTGGGCCTTCTCCACAATAAGCAAATCATCCTAGCACTAGGGGATAATGCTCTCTAGTGACGGCTAATACATACAGATTGCCACCATGCCAGGCGTTTCATAGGGAATATAGGGTACGAATGAAGAATGGGACTTCCAGAGCCAGGGACATGGTTCAAATCCTGCCATTTAATTGCTGTGTGACCTTGGCCAAGTTACTTACCTAATCTACAAGTTTCTAATCCACAATTATCTCCTTTATACAATAAGAATAATTGTAGCTATTGTGAGTTGTTGTGAGGGTTAAATGAGATCATCTAAGGTAGAACACATCATAGTACCTGATAGACCTTAAAAATAAATTATTATTTATTATTAATTATTATTCTTATTATTCACTTCTTATCTTCCAAACTTTAAATGTCATTTTCAACACTCTGCTTTAAGGAAAGGATCATGGACTCTGAAATTAGTGCACAGTAAAGCTGGTGGCTGAAGACCAATGGGATGATAAGTATGATAACTTGGCACATTTTCTTCTCCAGACAATGGATTTTAATTAAGTCTTTGCTCAAGAAGCCCATTGGCAGTGCTGCCTCAGATTGTTGAATCGGAGGATGATTCTCTCAGATTTTTGAGGTTTTGGAATCTAGGGAAAGAGAAAGATAAAACTTTGTCTTGCCTACCCATATTAAATGCATTCTTTTTGTTTTTATCTATCCTCTCTATGTACTTATTTCTACCTGTATCTCTATATCTTTCCCTGTCCCTCCTTTTTTTCCTCTCTTTCACAAACACGCCCATTCCAGAATATTTTATCTACCTAAAGAATGTTATAAGAAATTATAGAATTTGCTTGCATAAATTACTGTGAGTGGTTCCAAGGAAAGGTAAAATTCTCAAACTCTTGGAGTTTTTTTTTTTTATCACTATTCCTAATAATAATTACTGTTGTCACTAGTCAACTTCAGATATCACCCACCACTTTTTGTGATAACACCTATTGAATTGTTAACAGTCACACAGAACTCCCCAAATTCTGCAAGCTCCGTGCTAAATCGCCAATGCTATTTCCTATAGTAGAGCGCCCCCTAGCACCTTCACACACCTCTCAGTTTAATTTGCTCGCCCAGACCCCTAAAAACAGCTACTACATACATATAGTGGCAGCTTCATCATGTAGCAACCTAGGTTTTCCAAGAGCTCAAGTGGCTAACATTAGCTTCCTGATGTTTGTTCATTTGATTTCACAGCAACTGGAAATAGGGAAGGAGAGTTTTTGTGTAGCCTAACCTGCTGCAAAGCAAATCAGGAGGCTTTCTCTCTGGTCAATTGAATTTAAAAGTCCCATTAATTTTATCAAGTCAAGTTAATTATCTCAACCTGATAATGATCTTCCTTTGGAATACTTGCAGTAAAGGAATGGGCAGACTTTTTAAAGCATTGTGTGTGTGCGGGGGGGGGGGGGATGCAGTAGAGACTGGCTGACTTCAGGTTTACGGAGTTCACTTCTTGGTTTAATCCACGAAATGAAGAGATTTGGCTGCTATCTTATTTGTGTTTAAATTGGGGAGCCCACCTTAGCATTAGGTAAAAGACTTGGGTCCTCTTTTTAAAGCTTTGCATGTCCAGGAAGAATGTGCTAGGCTCATGTTACAGAAAATAAGAGTGTATTGCTTAAACCTGTCTCTGAAGGCAGGGAGGGCGAGGAGGAGGTGTGAGATATTTTAAAAATAAGACATGCTGCTAAATTCCCTGCCAACCTCCGTTCATGCTGAGTGGAGTGTAAGTAACAAGTATCAGATAGTTCCTCCAGATGTCAGCTATTTAAAGAGGCACGTGCTGGAAGTTCTGAGGATTGCCACTGTCTTATCCCTGGTGATGGTCACAGTGGTGGTTCTGGGATGTAGTGTTGGAGGTAGATGTCTGCCTTGGAGAAACTTTCGTCAACAACTAATGCATGTGGGAATGTGTTTGTGCATTTGGGAAGGGAAGTAAGGAAAATTAGACAGGAGAAGAAATGGCAACTCAGGAGTGACTTAAACTTAGTGATTTTTAAATGTATACAGAGAAAAATCAAGAGTTCTCACCCTCTGTAAAATTATCATATTGTCCTTGAGAAATTGGCTTATAGGCCAAGAAATTGTACAAGGAGATGAATAATTCTTTAAATTTAATTTTAAACTTTTCTCTATTGATTTACCTAAAACAGATGGCAAAAATAAGTTATGACTCTTCTCTTTTGTAATGTTTTGAATCCCAGCGCTTAAGGACATCTTATAGGAGAAAGTAAATTGATCTGTGTAAGATAGTAATTTCTAGGATAAAAAGGTAGGGTACATGCTCCTTCTAGTTTTCAGAATTAATAGTATTTTTTTTACCTAATCTTTATCATAGTGAATGTGCCCTCACCCTTCACCAGCTCATTTGCCATTTCTTATCATATTCATGCTTAAAACTCTGCAGAAGGCCATCAAAAGTTTTAAAACGAGCTGTTCTTCATTTTCTACAAATTCAGACTTGACTCCTTTCCTTCATTCCGATCTCAGCTCTATTATTACTTAGTAACTAGAGTAGCTCCAAAAGTTGCCATTTTATAATGTCTCTGAAGGTTATTTCATGAGATTTTGTGTGGAAATGAAACGTTAGTTTTCAGCTCTCAGCTTTTTGTTGGCGATGAACTTCAGTGATCCTTCTTTTCTGGTTGGAGATGATGTTGGGCTCAACTCATCCTACTGCCTTGTGTGAATCAGACACCCAAATATGAACACTCCCCTGCGGGAGAAGACAGGTTGGCTGAAGAAAGAGGGATGATTAAGTGAAGGTAGCATTTCTAGAAAAGAACATTTGTTTTGCCTTTCAATCCCCTTCATTTCTCTCTCCCATTGAAAGAATAGAACAAATGGAAGTATCTTTCTGTCATGTCAAGCAGTATGATCAGATTTATTCAAGCAAACTGACTTTGAGAGACACCATGATTTGTGTATGAGTGTATGTGTGTTTCTTGCCTTTTATTTTTTGGATTCTTCTGCAGGCAACCCAAGTTGACACATTTGCAAAAAGAGATAAGACACAGCTGAACTGTGTCCCAACCCATGTAGTCACTGTGTGGCTACTTCTAAAATGGTCCCCTGTCCTATCTTTAGTTACCCCCTTAGTGGAGGAGGAGAGACTGTGCGCTTTTGTTTATGACGTTAAATAAGGAACACTGTGAGTCAAAAGGAGTGGACTTCCTTATCTGCTTTTTACAGCCACAGGAGAGGAGGTGTTGGTTCGAAGTTCTGCATGCAAACTTTTTGTCTTACCTCTGATTCACGTTGCCTCATACAGAAAACTTCTGTCTGTCAAATGAAGAACTAGTTCTGTCGTTAGCAATTATAGCTTCTCTAAGTGTTTACCTGAGATTCGTCTCTACAGGGAATATCCCTGTGGTTCTGGTATCAGTAGAGTAATGCTTTAGTTTTTTCCATGTATATTTATACCTGGTTTTTCTTCTTCAACTTGGAGTCACAATATTGAATGAAAACTGAGTCTAGGATTGATATTCTTGGGTGTTCTGGATGGAGTCCTCAGATATCTTTAGTATCTTACATAAAAAAGATAATAACTTGGTAAGAAAGCTCACTTTATTTCTTCTCTTCCTTATCCCCACCTCTCTATTTACTTGTCATGGGTACAGATTGCCATTCAGTCAACTCTACCAGAGGGTGATGGCTGATAAATTTGAACTGGGGGATGACACTGGTTGTGGGTTACTCTGAAGTTTCCCCAAGACTTGCAAAGATATTTTCTGTTTTAAACTTTTCTAATATTTGTGATATGTTAAAATATATATATCTCTACCCTATTGTTATCTTAAAGAGATGTCAGTCATGTTTATTATAAATGAATGTAGATATACTATATATTTATTCTTTTTATTAAATTTATTGGGGTGACATTGGTTAATAAGATCATATAGGTTTCAAGTGTAAATTTCTATGATACACAATCTGTATGTTGCCTTGTGTGCCCACCACCCAAAGTCAAATCATCTTCTCTTACCATATATTTGGTCTCTTTAACCCTTTATTACCCCCTACTCCCTTCCTTGTGGTAACTACCCTACTATTGTCTATGCCTATGAGTTTCAGGTTTCTATTCCACATAACACACACTATATACTTAAAAATTATTCATAGCTCTGTATATTCTATTTTGTGAGTCCAGCCAAAATTCAGTAACATTGTAAGAATGAAAAATAAAAGACAGACAAGTTTTGAGGTCCCAACAGGAAGAAAGGAAGGCATTTCTTAATAGAGCAGTAAAATAAAGTAATTAATAAAAATTAAAATAGAAAAAGAAAACTCTTCTTCATTTAAGGCCCACAGAACTAGGCTAAGCCAGAAGACAAAGAGACCTGTGTTGGGGAGTACTTTTCACAAGTCCCTCACCCTCGGCCACAGAGCCACCCACAATATAGGTGTGTATTGTCTCTGCATGATTTAGTATCTGGTGCTATTCTGCCTCTCTCAGTTTGGGAGCTGGATCCCTCAGCATCCTCACCACGGTACAAAAATAGGCAGCCAGCTCTCATAGTCATAGCACCACCCACTTGCCACCCACAACATCACAGAGGAGCAGGCGGGCCTCATTTTTCAAAAGGGTTGTATTTCAAAAGTTACTTTATGAATTATCAGAGCTCACATTATGCTTTCCTAGAGATAGAATTATTCTATTTCCATAACTCCAGAACATTCCCGGTAACCTAGTAGAGAGCTACTATAATCAAGTGCCTGGTCACATAGGAAATATTTTCTAAATATTTTAAGGGGTGTGATTTGGAATTCTAGTTTAAAATGTCACAAACATATTTCTTACCACTGAAGATTGGATAACAAGATCTGGGCTACCCAACCATGCACGTTCTGCTCCAAAGATTCCATTCTGGGTAGTTCTTGTATCTGGGTCAAGGTGGGGGTTCAGAAGGGACTCAAAGACAAAAAAGGGGCTCCATCTGGAAAAGGTGGGATGAAGTGCTAAACTGGATGTTCTAGGATGGTGTGAGGAGGGTGGTTAGATGTATTTGAAGGGAATGAATAATAGGAGCAGTGGGATGGGGAGATGACGGGAGAAAGGATGAACATTGATGGAGTGAGGCTTTGGTGGTAAATCAAGAAAAGAAGCCTGTAGTTCTTGTTGAGCATCCAATCCTACGTGTGTCAGAAAAGTGAGTAAAGTTGACTGAAATGCAGCCAAGACTTTCTGTAAGATGAGGAGATGGGAGGATTTGCAGATGAGCATTCACAGAGAGGATCTGTTCAGCCCCAGTCTAGAAATTTAGAAAGAGCACAGGAAGGAGAGATTTATTCTGATTTAAGGATTAGGAAACTTTTTTTGTAGAAAAGGAAGCATTTGGGGTAGGCCTGAGGATTTTAATGGCCTGAGCTAGGAGGGGGATAGAAGGGTACGCATAGTCCAGGAAGAGGGTGGGTGACGCCAAAGTCCAGAGGTGGGGAGGTACAGGGGAGGTGGCTGAGAATGCAGACATGCCTAAAGAGTAGAAGATTAGAAAGATGAGAAGCTATGATTTTACCTTCTGGAACAGATGTTTTTCTCCAGCACTACTTATTCTCTTTGGTCTCCAGAGAAACCCCAGCCCCACAGGTAAGCAGTAGCTATAGTGGGGTAGAAAGAGTGAAGATGGGAGGGGATATTGGGGAGAGGACCTGGGACTCCAAGAACCCCAGCTGGGGACTAGTGGTCAAGAAATCTGCCCTGGCTAGTGTGTCTCAGTGGAATGAGTGCTGGCCTGTGAACCAAAGAGCCACTGGTTCGATTTCCAATCAGGACACACGCCTGGGTTGCAGGCCAGGTCCTCAGTAGAGGGTGCTCAAGAGGCAACCACACACTGATATTTCTCTACTTCTCTTCCTCCCTCCCTTCCTCTCTGTTGAAAAATTAATAAAATCTTTTAAAAAAGAAGCCTTTTTCCTACTTCCTGCTTCTTCTCTTGCCCAAATGCCATCACGTGACTTCCGGGTGCTGATCAGGTGGGAGTAAGGAGAGAAGTATGGTTTTGGGGGTCAAATTATGCCATAGGGCCTTCCAAACATCAGCTACAGGGACACACAGAGAGAGGGAATTTTTACATGATCTGGGGAAGGCCTGGCATCCTGGTTCACGCATTGTTCATACATTGTAAGAAAGACAGCCTGTATTTAATGAAATAATTGTAAGTCTGTTGTCTGAAGTCCCTCCTGCCCACAATGTCCTCTAAAGGGGCAAGTGATGTGCCCAGTTCTCAAGTTTCTCCTAGGCAACATCAACCCTTGCAGTATGGTTGCTAAGGTTGGGGATGGGATGGGCTGCTCTTTGAGGCATGAGAAGAAAAGGAGAAGGAAAAGAGGGAAAAAATCTTTGAAAATATTTGTAAAAGTTGAAATGGCCATTTCTGTTTCAGGAATTAGGTGAGAGGAAAAATGCAGACGGAGGGGCTTTGCTGCGTGCATGAGCACACGCGCGCGCACACACACGCAAAGCTCTTCAAAGGAGAGAGAGCTTTGCATTTCAGAGAAGGCAAATGGCTATTGACATTCAGGGAGGCCTGGAGAAAGTGGGTGAGGGTCCCTGGGTCAATTATCCACACAGATAGTAAGAAGGTGAAGGAGGGGTTCTCAGCCTCCACTTTCTCTATTGGCTTCAGGACCAGCCTGCATGACTAGCACGGGGATTCTATCTGTGAGATCTCTGCCCTTTACGTATGCGCGTGTCAGTGGTTGTGTGCACAGCACTCTCTCTGGCTTACATGCTTGATTCCAGTCTTAATAATGAGCCACGAGGGAAATGAAATTCCAGTCACTCACTGTCTCTTACTGGGGGCATGTGGAGAAACACAAAGACTTTGTATTAAGATTTATAGCAACTTGGAAGTTATAATGTTAAGCCTTAAACAGCACTCTTTAATGAAATTCTCTTGTTAACCACATGTATAGAAACCCAAGTTTTCAGCAATAGACTATCACATACACATATAAAATACTATGTGAGTATGGCCGTAAGTTAAACAAATATTAACAACCCTACCATCTAAATAAACATGCTAATATTTGAGTATTATCTATGTCTTGATGCACTTTGGAAGGTTGAAAGATATCTCTTTGCCTTAGCTGAGTTCAGGTGAAATAGGGGACATGCTCAATTTCTATAAAAGCAACTTTTAGTATCTTTGTAAAGTATGTATGTGTGTATGTGTATGTGTTACTCACTAGGGATCAGACATAAGCAGGAACATGTTAACAATCAAATTAGAAGATAGAAGATTTATGTGGGACAGTTCTATGTATCTTTGAGCACTTTCTCTAGTGTTTAGTTTCTTTATCTGTAAAATGAGAGATTGAAGTAATCAGTAGTTCTCAACATTTGGGGACTATGAACTTCTTTAAAAATCTGAAGAAATATTTTTGCACCTTCTTTCCACAAAAAAATGCACTCCCAGACAAAATGTTATGTGGTTTCAGGAAGTAATCATACAGACCATTTTTAGGGCTATCATCCAGAATCATAGAAGTTGTATACTACATAACTGTGTGGTATAGATTTATACAATTCCATGGAGGTGTAATTCAGATAGACAGTGACATAAAGGACATCCTTTTTGAGATATGCAAAGAGCTGGTCCTCATTATGGCAGTTCCTTGAACTCCAGGTAAGAACTCTTCATCCGAATGAGCTCTGAGGTTCCTTATGGGTCTGAATGTCTCTAATTCCACAAACACTGTTGTTATTATTATCAACAACCCTGTATTAGTCAGCTCAAGCTGCATAACAAAATGCTTTACACTGGATGGCTTAAACCAGAGAAATTGATTTTCCCACAGTTTTGGAGCTGACCGACCAAGATTAGGTGTCAGCAGCTCAGGTTTCTCCTAAGGCCTCTCCCCTTGGTTTGCAGGTGGTTACCTTCTCTCTGTGTCCCCACATGGCTTCTTTCTCTGTGACCACTTAGTCGTAGTATTTCTTCCCTTTGTAAGGATACCAGTTCTATTTATGAGCTCATTTAATGTTAACTACCTCTTTAAGGGGCATTTCTCTAGACACAGTCACATTGCGGGTTAGAACTTCATCATGTGAATTTTGGTGGAACATAATTCAGTCCATAAGAAACCATTGTGGAGAGTAATAGTTAAGAGCTAGATCAATCAAAACTTCCTTCACATTCCTTCCATGTCAAAAACACAAATGAACCCATCAAAAATCAGAATAAAATATGCTCTTTTAAAAATGGGGATTTATAGCCTTGGCTGGTGTAGCTCAGCGGATTGATCATAGGCCTGTGAACCAAAGGATCATGGTTCGATTCCCAGTCAGGGCACATGCCTGGGTTGCAGGCCAGTTCCTGGCAAGGGACGCATGAGAGGCAACCATACATTGATATTTCTCTCCCTCTCTCCTTCCCTTCCCCTCTAAAGATAAATAAATAAAAATGTTAACCCTCCCCCCAAAATGGGGATTTATAATTGATAAAATCTATCTGCTACTGTTAGTATTAAAGAGGATACTTTTACAGAGGTTTATAATAGTAAAAAAAAAAAAAAAAAAAAAAAAACTGTGAAAAAACTTGCTGTTGTAAAGATAAATTAACTTTGTTTGGAATTGTTCATCAGGAGCCCTGGTCAAGTGTTATACATACTGGAGAAGGGCATGGATTAAGAGAGAAGAAATTATAATAACCTATAAACATTTTTAATTTTTGTTTTCCTTTGGGCCATGCATGTAATCATCTTCATATGACGTAAGTCAAGCTACCAAAAGTCCCTTCTGCATCTGGTGAGTGGGGGTGGGGACAGTTGGGGGTTGCTATTGCTGCTATTCTCAATTTTCCTTTAACTGTAGTGGGAGAGCGGAGGCTGAGGAGAAAAGGCCAAGAGTTTCTTGTAGTTGTTTAAATTTATTATTGCTCCCCCAGTGCCACATTTAGTAACCACCATTCGCTGAGTAACTCCCAAAGCAACAACCATCCTACACCACCCCGACGTCCCCTTGTCCCAGCAGGGACTCAATAGGAGAGATGGGCAAGGAGAAAAGGATTAAAAACTTTACTGAATGTTGTTATTCCTAAAGCTTTGCCATGCCTCTACGGCTGTTTAATTTACTTAGTAATGAGGTGAGCCCGTTCATTAGCGGTGTACAGCCACTCTAGGAATATGCAGCACTCTCCAACAGCACATTGTCCTTTTGTCCTTCTCTCCTTTAATGTGCTGACCTTTCTCTGTTCATCTTCTGAACACCAAGAAGGTACACATTTCAGGAAATTACATCTATCAAGCACAATGACTCCCTCTGGGATGCTTTACCGCCCCCCCCCTGCCCCCGCCCCACACACACTGCCTTGGATGAAACGGCTCACTCTCTGCCTGAATGGGGCTAAGATATATGTTGCTGAAGAGTGCTGCTTCCCATCCCTCCTCCAGCACCCCTCCCTTGTAAATTCTCTTCTTGATTCTAGGGAATCCACAGTAAACACCTTGTCATCTATACTTATTTGCTTGAAATTAAGAGGTAGATGGTTGGCCAAGCCAGGCAGGAGGGAGGTACAGCAGGGGAAATAAACAGTAGGTACAAGCTAGCCAGCTGGTATTATTATTACAAAGCTGTACAGCTTGTTAGTCTCAGTCTCTATTATAAACATTTAATTTAAAAAATCTGAGAATCTATATAAGGTAGCCTATAGTTAAGTGAGTTGCCTAATATTTGCCAATTAATGTTAGAGCCAAGAATTAAAGTACAGATATTTTCATTTCTAATACAAGATGATAATAATTCTATCAACCCTACTGCATTACTTGGAAATCATAAATAATAAGGTTCTCTCTTAATTAGTTTAAAACTTGGTTTGACAGGACAAAAATATGGTTCTTTTTCTGGTATAACTTTTCAAAAGCCTTCTGATTTCCTTTGGCTCCAAGTTATGTACACGTGCTTTTCATCTTCTTTCTCTCTCTCTTTTTTTTTATAGCTTGAAAATAAGGTCTGTGCTCATCATTGTTACTGATGGTATTGCTCATACCAAGTTATTTTTTGGAATATTGTTTCCAGGATTTTCACTTAGAACTTTTGCATGAAATATTGCACAAGTACCTGCTGAGGGGTAAAGAACAAGGGATGCATAAACTGTCATTTAGAAGCCAACACTCTGAGACAATCATGTGTTATGTCATTTGTTTTTCAGATTCTTTTTTCTTCTTGTTGTTCTGATTGGTTGGTCCTTACTTCATTATGTCCCAAATCATTGATTTGATTCTTGTCTTCAACCACTCTATTGTGTTTCCTTGTAAATTGTTCTTTATTTCAGTGAGTGTATCTTTCATTTCTGACTGTATCTTTTTATGCTGTTGAGGTCCTCACTAAGTTCCTTGAGTATCCTTGTAACCAGTGTTTTGAATTCTGCATCTGACAGATGGCTTATCTCAATTTTGTTTAGTTCTTTTTCTAGAGTTTTGATTTGTTCTTTCATTTGGGCCACGTTTCTTTGTGTCCTCATTTTGGCAGCCTCCCTCTGTTTGCTTCTATGTATTAGGTACAGTTGCTTTGAATCCATGTCTTGGTAGTGTGGCCTAATGTAGTAGGTGTCCTATAAGGTCCAGTGGTACAGCCTCCTCTATCACTCAAGATAGGTACTTGAGATGCACCCTTTTTGTGGGCTCAGTACACCCTCCTTTTATAGTTAAGCTTTGATTGCTGTTGGCAAGTCAGTGGATGGAATTTACCCAGGCCACTCAGTTGCAAGGACTGGCTGTGACCACTGACCACCAACCTCCACCCTCCATGGAAGATCAGCTGTGCAGAGGCAGAGTACTAGTAATTTGACATGGTCTGTAGCTGTCCACTAGGTGTGCAGACTCTGGGCTTTCCCAGGTGGTACAGGCCAAGGTCAGCCCCCACCTGTGTTCTGCCTGGGAACACCCTGTATGAGCTATAAATCAGTCTGAGATGGCTACTTGTGCTGAGCTTAGAGATTCCTAGGTGAAGCTAAGCTGTGAATCTAGGCTGGCTGCTGCTAGTGCCAGGCCTGGGGCCACTAAGCAAGATTTATGTGGGCTGGAGGCTCACCAATGCCAGCTGTTGCTTGTTTGATAGTATTTAGAAAGTGGTAAAGCATAAGCCAAGACCAGCCATTCATATGGAAAAGTCATGGTTAACAATTAGGGTGGGTCCATGAGTTGGGTGACAGTCTCAGTGGGTTTCCAGGGTGGGGCAAACTATGTTAGCCAGGTTGATGTATTCTCGGATATGGCACCGGCCTGCTGGCTCTGTGGCTCTGTGTGAGGAGGCCTCAGAAAAGGGAAAATGGCCTGTGCCCACCTTTCTGTCTGAGAGAAAACTGTCCTCCAGCTTCCATCGTGATGCCAGACACTTCAGTTCCTCCCAGAATGCCACCGGTGCCTTTCAAGCTGCTACCCTGGTGCTAGAGCTGAGAGGGAATGAGCCTGAGTAAGTCTATTTGTGGGTTCTTTCAGGAGAACTGCTTGAGACTCCAGAATTTTCTTCCACTGGCACAATGCCTGCTGGTTTTTGCAGCCAGATGTTATGGGGACTTACCTTCCTGGCACTGGAACCCCGGGCTGAGGGGTCTGGTGTGGGGCTGGGACTCCTTCCTCCTGAGATGTGCCTCCTGAATTTTTACCCACAATGTGGATGTGGGACCAGCCTGTTCCACATCTGCACTCCTCCTACCTGTCCCGATGGATGTGGTTTCTTTAATTCTCTGGTGTCACACTTTCACTGCACTTGATTTCTCACAGCTCTGAGTGATGGTTTTTCTATATTTTAGTTGTAATTCTGATGTGGTTCTGTGAGAAGGTAAGCTGTGTTTGCCTATGATGCCATCTTGACCAGGAGTCTCTCAAACTTTATTTGAAAACATCTTGGGTTTGCCTCTACTCTTAAATGATTTGCCTAGATAATAAACCTATATTGATTTATTTTTTCATTACAAGGCTTTATCTTCATTGTTTTGTGAGGTCTACTTAAAAACAGTCTGTTGATTTTAAGATTTTTATTTCAGTTGATGATTTTTTGTTTCATTACGATGAACCAAGGTTTGGCTGTTTGTTTTTCTTGCTTAGGATCCTTGAATATAAAAATTCACATTACTTAAATCTGAAAAAATTTCCAACCCTTATTTTTTTTTGAATATTGCTCCTTTCTCTGTTTCTGTATTCTCTTCTATACTTTCTAATATTTGTATGTTGGGCTTTGCATTTGATCACTCATGACATTTAATCTCTTTTATGTTTTCTAAATCTTTCTCAATGTGCTATATTTTAGAGACTTTTCTGTGTTCTGTCTTCCAGTTTACTAACTCTTTCTTTAGCTACATCTACGTAGTTCATCCACTGGCTTTTAAAAAATATTTCATGGACGATGTTGCACTTTCAAGAGATTCTAGTTCTTTCATAGTTCTATTCATTATCACAATACCTCTCCCCTCCCCACCATGGTTTCTGTAATTCATTTAATCATTTCAACCATGTTTATTTTGGCAATTTCTTTCAGATTATTGTTATCTCACATTACACTGGTTTCCTGATTCTCCCATTGATGTCTATGAAGTCTCTATTATGGTACATTATTTCCTTACTGAATATTATTTTTTCTTATAATCTTATTTTACAGTTTATTGATGTCACTGTAGGAATTATGTATGCCTCTCTCTTGAGTAATATTCTAGAGGAATAGTCCAGCTTATGACATTGAAATGCTATGTGATATTAAACAGGTCATTCTCTGTCTCTGTATCACAGTTTCTCTAACACGTTTAGCTGTCTTCTAAATATCTCACTCTCTCTCTCTTTGCCGTAATAGCTCCTGAAGAGGAATGGACTTGTCTTGGTCAAAGAGAACAAATAGTTGTTTTTTGTCCCAGGATGTTAAAGATACATGTCTTTATTTAAGAGAATTCAGACTTACTTAAATTCAGTCCACCTGGATTTCCTGCTGGGAGGTAGAGGGCAATAGGGCAAGCAGGTCAGCAAACTCTTTCTAAAGCAACGGGCTCTTGGCCAATGAAAAGTGTCCTCTAAGAACTCAGGAACAGCAGCGGTGTAGGTGCTGCTAGTGGGCAAAAAAATCCTTGGTACTTAAAATAGAAACATAAAATTGTTAACTTGTCTAGAGACAACTTGTACTGCATGCAATAATTAAAAATGAAGTTCTAGTGCAATAATGCTGGATTCATTTTGCAGAAGTCTAAGATTTCTCACCTCAGTATATAAGATTTCAATAAATAGGACTGTGCTGTAATTTTTGCAGCAGCTAGGAATTGGGTTTGAGCCTCAAATTAAGGCCAAGAGTTCACATTTAAGTAAATGCAGAGGTAAAGGGCAAAGAAAAATTTAATCAGTATCATATATTAACTTGAAAAGGAACTTAGATGTTATATACTCCATCTTTTCACTTACCTAAAGATAGTAATTTCAGAGTCTCTAAAAGGCATTTACTTCTCGAACATTTCCTGCTATGGAAAGCCCACTACCTTCAAAGGCATTACTTCCAATTTTGTAATGTGTCGCATTTCTTATCCCATGGAATAACTATTTTTTTGAGTTAAAAAAAAAAGGTTGACCCCTTTCTGAGATTCTCAGGCTTTAATAATCTAAGGGACAACTGATAGCTGAGTTTAAAGTTTGCCTCCTTTTAAGACGCTCTCTGTGAATGATTCCACCCTGCATTGATAATCTCCTTTATATTCCTGTTTCTCTGCCTGTTGAAATCATTTTAGGCCACGTTCATGCTAATAGTGAACCCAGACATTCACAGTGCTCTTTTCAAATGTATCTTCTCATTTAACCATGAAAACAATCCTGTGAGGTAGGGATTATTATAATTTATATAAAATTATTCATAATTTTATGATTGAGGTAACAGGCTCAGTGAGCTTACAGTAACTTGCTCAAGCTACTTTACATGGCCAATAAGTAGAGGACCAGGATCTGAAGTCTAGTCCCTGGACACTCAGTGTACACGCCACCTTGTCTATGGATACCTCCTGATAATCCCTCCCTTCCCTACGGTGGATTAATTTCATTTATTATTTTGTGTACTTTGTTTATATAGTTATTCCAGACTTATCACATTATATTCAAAAAGATATATATGTAAATAAAATATATACTTGTTATCTTATTATATATGTATAGATTGATGGCTTTTTAAATTTGTTTTGGTGGGTTTATTTTTTCTGCTAGATTATATACATTTTAAAGCCTTAAATCTTCTCTTTTTCATCCCTGAATTTCCTGGACTTTATCTGATTACTTGCTCATAGTTAGAATACATTTAATATTCATGAAGTAGATGAACTGATGTACCAAAGTAATAGTTTCTTTCTATACTGAATAGAACTTAGTTCTGAGGTGCATTCACAATAACAAAAAATAATGAATAATAAAGACATACTAAGTAAATCCAATGAAAATTATTAAAAGATTGTGAAGGCATGTCTTTTATGGGAAAGGCTAAATAATTAAGATTTATTATGTATTAGAGAGAAGAAAGTAGTTAAATAAAGAGATCGGAATGAGAAGTAGCCAGAGAGCCCTTCTAGATCCCCAAGTGGACTGAGAGGCTGAGAGCCCCGCCTCACAGTGGAAAACAATCACTCGTACAACAATGCCAGCGGTTGGTAGCCCACGGTACCTGATTCTGGGACCATGGGGAGCTTATCGTTTTGGAGTTGGCTTGAAGGCTGTTTGTGGGCAGGGTGCAAAGAAGCTGCTCCCCTTTCTGCAAAAATGGACAGAGAGAATTCAATGAGTCGGGTCATAGGGAGTGACTTTCCGGGCCATGTTTTGGAATTTCAGGGAGAGCTTTCTGTTTACTCACTTCTCTTGAGATTTATATCAACAAAAAGAGAAGGCTGTTGGCAGGGATAACTTTCAAGGAGTTACCAAGGAGGAAAAGAGAATAGTAACAACAGACAGTGCCTGGCACACAGTACCTGATCAATAAATGTGACTACCAAGAATAATTATTGCTTGTTGACTGTGTTACAGACACTGTCTATACATATTTTATATAAATTAACTTTCTAATCCTCACAAAAAACCATGAGATAGATAATATAATTATTCTCATTTTTGAGATGGAGAAGCTGACATACAAAGGGGCAAAAGACCTTGCTAACATGTTCACAGCAGCTGGCAAGCAGAATCAGGATTTGAACCTAAGCAGTCAAACACCAGAGCCCCCAACCTAAATCTGTATATATTCTCCAAGTGTCCTCTAAATCATTGCCTTGATAATTATTCTATAAACATGCATGTGATGTTATTACTTCTGTTTCTGTATAGCAATAATTCATAGGGTCTGAGTTCTTAAAACTGGTTAAAGATTTACATGATGCAGAGGGTGGGAAGTTTAGCTCTCTGATATCCAATATCAGCTTAAGTGAAGACAAACGGGTTTAAATGCCCAAATCTCTCTGAAGGAACTAATTGATTCCTGTACTCGAGTAATAGGAAAATTTGCTTCCACGATAAAATAATTGCACCAGGATTTCAAAGGAAGCAGGTATAGGCTTACACAGGAACGTTTTATAGTTTTCTTATCCTGAAGAAATGTGTGAGATTCTAAGGAAATGGATACTCCGGCCCCACTGATTAAAACTCTAAAGAGATTTGGAACATTTCCTAGAGAAATTTTTCCAACATCAAACTCTTGATATCCCTATTTCAGCCACAAGGAGGACAAAAGAACAACTATGGATGTTTATTAAAGGGACAAGTTAAAGGAACAGAAGCAATATGTACATTTTCTAAAGATAAAATTATATGAGGGTGTCATTGTCTTTTTAAAAATCAAACACATGTAGGAGTAGTGTTTAAAAGAATAAAGCTTCTGTTTCTTACCCCCAAATGGAAAATATAATAAAAATCTGATTTTTGCAGGATGGCTTTTTAAAATAAATGAGCAGAAGCATGAATTACATGGCAATAAATAAATCTATTGACTACAATAAAGCAAAGTGTGACTGTTTTATGGTGTCCCTGGAACTCTTGGATATATTTACAGCCATGTTAACAGTCATCTGTTTTTTTTTTTTTAGGATTTTTATTTCACTTCACATTATGAGAGTTTAGTTGTTGATTTGTTTGTTTGTTTTTTTCTTCTTCGTACACTTACTTTTGGAACCCTGCATAGAGAGAGAAAGTAAGAAGGTCTACACTTCATATGTGGAAAAAGAGAGCCCTCGCCAAGAGCTTCGGTTTTACACAGAGACAGAGTGCTCGGCGCCTTCTGTGTCTGTGCGGTCATATTATATGTGCCTGTGACAAACAACTTGACAGGTGTCTCCTGCTGGCAGTGAAGTGGAAAGTCAGAGTCGGTACAAGTGAGAAAACCATGTGCCCAGACAAAAGGTATTGTGAGAGACTGACAGGTCCACTCACGTTAGGTTCCTGGCACTGGATACGATTAAGCAGTATCAGGAGGCTTACTGTGGAAGCCAAAGGCTTCCCAGACTACTTCCTAGCAGAAGTATAGACCAAAGCAAACAAAGAGGCTTAGGGTCAGCTGGGTAATGGTTCTCCTACCTCACCTTGGGACAGTTTTCTGGGAGGTGAGGTAAAGTGAGGAAATTTAAAAAGCAGGGGGAAAAGATCTATAGCACCAAATTCTGAAGTGTGAAATAATAGAGAAACCCAGCTATTAAGTGCCAAATCCGGATACAGTTATTTTTTTGTTTTTGTTTTTTTTTGTTTGTTTGTTTGTTTGTTTTTCCAATTGGATTCCATGCAGAAACTTGAAGTTCCAAAGAGTCTGGTTAGGATTTCATGGGCATTTATCCAAGTGGACCTATGCATGATTATTCCTGCAAAATTATTTGTACTTTTCAATTTTACATCTGTGTTGAGCATAATGTGTCTATATCTATTTTTCTTCTTTTCTATCATAAAAGTGGATTTACATCCTCATCCTGTAGCTGCACATTTCATTTCCCAAGTGCTCTCACTCTAGGACACACCAGGGGAGAAAAGAGGGCAGTATTTTATGATTTTTTAAAAAGTGTAGTTTTTGATTTGAGAGAGAGAAGAAAAGGCAGGGTGGGGAAGAGAGAGAGAGAGAGAGAGAGAGAGAGAGAGAGAGAGAGAGAGATTTGTTTTTCCACTTATTTGTGCTTTGAGCAGTGACCGAGCTGGCAACCTTGTTGGGTCGGCATGG
This sequence comes from Anoura caudifer, assembly GCA_004027475.1. Lineage (NCBI taxonomy): Eukaryota > Metazoa > Chordata > Mammalia > Chiroptera > Phyllostomidae > Anoura > Anoura caudifer. The sequence continues at coordinate 542,588 of PVKU01000159.1, forward strand.
TGCTCTAGCCAACTGAAATACCCGGCCATGGTGGTAAGTGGGCAGCTTTTGGTGGTAGGGCAGATGACAAAAAGTCCTCTAGCTGAACTCTAGCTGCTGGCCGTGTTTAGAAGGTATCGGTGGAGCTGAAAATCTAAAAAATATGTTTACTAAGGCAGGCTAATATAAACTCTAATAGACCTGAGAAGAATGGGAATTAGAAAAAGAAATCTAGGTAGGAATGTGTTGACTGTAGGAAGAGACAGGAGGGATAAGAAACGAATAAAAAAGAAATCAATGGTGTGTTAAACTGGAGAAGGACATGTGTTTTATCAGGATAACTGGGAGTTATCTCTTTGGAGTAAAACAAGAAAAAAATAAACCAGTCTTACATTTGCCATGTGATGAATCTTCTCAGTATTCAACCGGGTCCCCAAATGGAATCAGCCCTACTGGAATTCACAGTTACTTCTTTTGACATTGTGCAAAAAGTAAATAAATAAAGTATAAGTATGACAAGGGAAAAGAATAGCTCCAGCTGTGACACACCAACAACAGTTCCAGATATTTTCGTACTGCATTAAGGATTTATTTCACTTTGTTGCCTAGCAGAGAATTAATTGGAAGGTCCATCAAAGCTTCCCATGCTTCCTCAGGACAAAGTCAGAGACAGTCCCCAACGCTCGTGCCAATTCAGAAAAGAAGAGCAACGTTATGTAGGCAGATAGTCAACTCATAGACTCTGGGAGTGCACATTTCTGGGGATCGATGTCACTGAGGCCAGATAAATGCGTCAGTGTAACTAATGATAGAGGAACCTGTAAACATGAGATCAGTAGTTGATTTGCAGGATTCGTTCACTGAGCAGATATTTACTGAGCTCCTACTATGTGCTACCCACTCTGCCACATATAGAAGAGATGGGGGGAATGAGGCAAAGGCTTAGCTTTCAGGGAGCTCACCATCTTTTTATGGATCGAGGCTAAGAACAGACACAGATAAAAATTATTTCAGAAAGTGGAGAGTGCCATGAAGGAAACAGAAGGAGGCAACGGGGCGAAGTGCCTTGCAGGGGTGAGATGGCTAACTTTAGATGAAGATCCAAGAGGGCTTCTGAGGAGGTGACATCTGAAATGAACCAATCACATGAAAACCTTGGTGAAAAGTCTTCCAGACAAGAGGAGCCAGTAAGTACAAAGGTTTGGAGTTGGAAAAGAACTTGACACATTCGAAGAGCAGAAGGAGGGTGTGGAAGTCTGGAGGATAGTAAGGGGTCATCTGGCAGAGGATGAGTTGGAGAATTAGGCATAAGCCAGGTCATTGAAGTCCCCCAAAACCATGATAGAGTTTGAATAAGTCCAAAGTGCAGTGGAACTCCAGCTGGAGGAATAAAGGACTGGTTGGATTGAATGGGAATTATCTACCATAAGGGAGGATGCTTAGGATAAGATCCCCCCAACATTTCTATTAATAATAACATAAGACCCTAAACATCTACTTAAACTTTGTATAGTTTTAGCTTATTTTTCTATTGAAGAAAAAGTACTGCCACTCTTTGTCAGGTGTGAAGCTTGACACAGTGTGTATGTTATGTTGTTTAAAACTCTTGAGAACCTCATGAAGGAAGGCATTATCCATGTTTTACAGAGCAGGAAACCGAGGTTTAAACTGAGTCTGCATGCACCACCTCTGTTGCCATGTGATAAATCTTGCTGGGGTGTTTCTGGGTATGTGTTGCTGGTTTAAGACACATTGTTTCTTGGCTGCCACCCAAGGGCATGAAAAATATTGAATGAGGGACCGTGGATGGGTCTCCTGTGGATCCCCTTACAGCTGAGAGCCAGAGCAGTTGGGATGACGGTGCACCACTTACCACAGCATGGGCCTCTGGGAGAATATCGACTTCGGAACCAGAATACCAAGTCACTACCACCAATCTGAAATGGACTTGACATTTGACCTTGAAGACAAATCATCTATAGGTTTACTATCTTTACCTGCTAGAAAGATGTATGACACTAACTTCCTCAGTTTCTCTTTGGGGGTGTGTCTAAAAGATGAACAGGACTGTCTTAATCCCAGTCCTTTATTCTCAGTTATATGGTTGGAAATGCTCTCGAGAACAGGAGTATAACAGATGCTATATGGTCCTTTAAGAAAGATGTATATGTGTGTGTGTATATACACACATGCACAGTGTACAGCACAAATAATGCCCCCTTTTATTACAAAATCATAAGCATGTATTTCTGCAACATAACAACATCACGCTCAAGCACACTATATGACACTTTAGGTGAAATGTTCAAATTAAAACTATAAATTATCACACCCATATTATTACCCTACCAACCACACTCAAGCAGGCCTTACTTCTGCCAGACCCTGTATATATGTACAAGCAAATATCATATAGTATATAGGATATGATTTAACAAGCAAATATTATTCTCTCCGCCCCCTCCAAATATAATGTATTTTCTTAACCAAGGTGAGAATGAAGGAAGTATTCAAAGCTGTTAAGGCCCCAGGGTCTAGGAGGGCTGCCAGTTGGGTCTGTGCCTTCAGCACATCACGTGGAGTGGGAGGAAGGGGTGTCGGATGAGGTGGAGGTACCTCTTCAGAATGTCACCATTCCCTGGCAGGACCCTGGTCAGCTTCCTCCTGGAGCCACAGATGGCCACCACCAGTGCACCAGCCTCTTTCTGCCGCTTCTACTGTCCCCTGCAGGTTCATCCTGGATGTAAAATCTGTGCTTTCTTTGTTGCCCAGTGCCCTGGAGGCCTGGAGGCTTCACCCACCTGGGCAGTGTCTCCAAGGCCAGTCCTGGACAGGCTGACACTCCTCTTCCACCAGCAGACTCAGCTGTCACCCCTTCTGAAGTTCTTTGACCAGGACAGCCAGCGAAGGTGCTAACCATTGCTTCCTGAATTCCAAGAGTGACCTGTCCATTGGAGGTGGAAGCTACCTTCTCCAAGGGCCTCCAGGCCATCAACCTCCTCACCCTCTGGAGTCCCAGGACCACATCTCCACCAGAGCCGGGAGGAAGGTTCCTACCATTTGTTCCTAGGCCCCCGTGGGATTGGAACCTGGGGCATCTTACCCCCCAGAGAGATACAAGCAAGGAGAGTGGCCGCGTGGTGCTGACCACGGTGCTGACTGCCAGGCCAGGGGGAGCGTGAGGCTTGACACCACTGCCTGCAGCCGCTCCAGCGCTCCTTGCTGACTCAATGGGTTTATTTTTATTTATATTTGGGGTTACTTCAGCCTTAACTGTCGCCTGCATTTTTCTTTCTGAATTGTAAAAGGTGGATTCATCCTGAGAGTTTGGCTTAATGTGCCTGGGAGAGGAGGAGGAAAGGGTGATAAAAAAGCGCAGTGTCCGTCCCTCTGCCTATCTCTGTCTCTCTCTCACACACACACACACACACATTCGCACGTGCGTGCTCACTCTGCTGGGAAGGAAAGCGGAGCGCAGCAGGAGGTGCTGGGGGTGGGGGCAGTGTGCGCCGGGCGGCGGGAGTGTGGATGAGCTAGCGCGTACTTGAATGGGGAGGGCCGGGATTCCGGGCGCGCGGCCCCTCCTTCCTCCCGAGCCAGCCAGTCCCTCGGCAGAGCGCTCTGGCTGCACTGATTTGCTCTCCGGAGTGCGTTATTTGCATATGACTTGCCCATTTGTGAATTTGGCTCCCCAACTCCCTGCTTCACTTCACCTGTGCCTCCCAGTTCTGCGCACTTTGAAGGCTCCTGCCTGCCTCTCGGCCACCTCTGCAGCCTGCGGGAACCTCCTCTTTTGCTCTCCCTGTTCGCCCACCCACTTCTCTCCGCCGTGTGCGACGTTGGTTTGGGTTGCTGCTCTGCTCTGGGTTTCTCATCCTCTCCTCTTTCCCTCCGGTCCTCCTTGTTCTCTTCCTTTGGTGGTTGCTGCTGCTGCTGCTGCTGCTGCTGCTTTTCATCCAGTTGGGAAACCCGGGAAGCAGGCTGAGAGGCTCCGTGGAGCTCTTCCAGAAAGTGCAGGGTTAACAGCCTCCGCTCCCTTCCGCCAAGACTCCGAGAAACACGCTACGAACTCTCCCACCTGCAGCCCCTTTTTGCTTGGTAGTTCTGCATTGCATCGCATGGAGGTGGAAAAAGAAAAAAAAAAATGTTCCAACTGCTTGGATGTTGGGATAAACTAACCTGAACCTACTTGGGTGTCCTGCTGCCTCTTCTTCCTTCATTTTCACCTTTCCTCCCTGTGGCTTGCTGGAGTGTGCAGTTAAGTCTTCAGACCTGAGGTGCCTAGAGATCAGGAGGAAGCCTCAAGGGGGCCTCCCCTGACATGTTTGTCGTTACGGGGCTCCCTAGGAAGGTTGCTATAGCTGGGTGGACTTTGGCATCCTAAATTTAAACCCTAGGAAAGGGGAGCATTTCCTTCTTATTATTTTTCAATAGAATCTTTTTATTTTTTTAACTGATTCATCACCTGTCTTGAAGGCGCTTACTCGTTTCCTCTTTCCAAAATTCGGACAAGTCTTCCCCCTGCTATGATGGGCCCCTGGGCATCATGAACTTCATTATTCCTCACTGGCTGGAATTCAAACTGCCCATCTGTAGTGGTCCAGTGTGTTGACCATGCACCTGAGAATCCATGCAAGACGGAGCCCTCCTCGCCGGCCGGCCTGGACGCTTGGGATCTGGTCTCTCTTCTGGGGATGTATCATCAGCTCTGTGTGGAGTTCCTCTAATGTAGCTTCCTCCTCTTCCTCTTCCTCGCCGGGGTCTCACTCTCAGCATGAGCACCATTTCCATGGCAGCAAGCATCACTCAGTGCCTATTTCTATCTATCGCTCCCCTCTTTCCCTGCGAGGAGGGCACGGTGGGTCTCTCTGCTCTTTATTCTTTTAATGGGGCATAGCAATTCTTTAACCCACTCGCCTTTCAGGTAATGTCAAGGGTGGGAAGAGACTAAAAACTTTAATTTAAAATGATGAAAAGCCTCGCATGTGCATGAGGGAAGAGAATGTCCAGTTTCCCCTCAAAGACTAATGCTAATGTTTTCTGCCCCAGCCCCCACGTTTTTCTAATGAATTCCCTCTTTAGCTCCCTATCCATAGCTGCACCGACACCCCATTCTCCCCCTTTGCAACCTTCCACCTCCTTCATTGCCCCCTCCCCTGTGATGACAGGCAACTTATCAGATAAGTTAGTACCCTAGCACTGCATTTTGAGAATTCATTCATTCACCCTGCTTTAACCCTTCTCTCTGGTGTTGCTTGGGAGCAAGTAACGGGGAAATAGCAGACAGCAAGAATCCTTAGGTCTTCAGCTAAAAGTTGTTTGAACTGCTGGAAAGTGGCCTGTGTGCTAAAGGTCATGGGGGAGAGCAGCTAAAAGCAGAAAACGTAATTAATAACTAGTGGTCATTATTGTTCATTTGCACAGCTTTATGTTTGTCCACATGTCTGATAGAAACAGCAGCTGTCACGAAAATTGTACGTCTAATGTTGCTAACAGAGAGGAAGCAATCTATGTAGACAAGGCACAGTCCATTTGTAATTGACCCAAGTGTAAATTATAGTAACTTGGATTCCATCATTTATGCAAATATTATTTTAATTAAAGGTAACCTGGGTGGGCTTGTTCACACAATACAAGTCTGATGCATTTTGCTCGAAACCCTTCTTGCATAGCTACTGGAGGGAGAGATTTATGGCTTTTAAAAATATTTTCAGCTCTGTGGAGGCTGGCTCAGAAGGGGCGATGCCTGCCTCTAAGGTAGGAGCTTGCTGTAGTAAAATGTTCTAAAGAAGAGAGCTTCCTTATTTGTTTACTATGCACTTCACTCCAATGGTGAGGAGAGCAGGAATCACAGAGCCTGCCTACAGGAGTAGCCCTCCAGGGAGCAGCACCGGCGAACTACACCAGAGGTCCCCTGCCCTAGCTTGTATTTTGAAGACCCCATTTGGAAGATCAGTTCTTCCCACTGCCTCCTAGCTGTGGGCTTCTGCTCTTGCTGCCTGTAGCATTAAGTGGAAGCACGTTGAGAAAATGCCAGCACATACTGGCTCTTTCTGGCTCTCTCTTTAAATTTCATTTGATGGAGTTGTCAAGCAGCTCAGAGCTTGTAAGGTTGCGGTGGTGGGGAGGAGGGAATGTTTGATCTTGATATGGTTGCTATTTTCTCAGTGACTCCTGCTGAGGCTGGTGTAGGCTTTCTTTCAAAAACAAAGCCAACACCCCCACCCCCTGCCGCCGATCAAACAAATGAAAAACCTAGGAGAAGAAAGAACCACGACCACCAAAAATACAAAAGCAATTTTATTGATATGAAAACTGTTAGGTCCAAAGGGGAAGAGGGACTGGGAGTAGAGGTGAGATTATAAAAAGTGGGAAAGAAAAAGAGGGGAGTGGGAGATGGTGGAAGCCAGACAATTACTAATAGCCATAATTAAACACGGAAACACTCAGCGATAATTAGCTAAATTTTGCTAATTAGTGTAAATGATCAGCAGGGAGATGAAGATTATGCATTAGTTAGAGGTTATAGGCTGGCAGGGTCTGCATGTTTTCTGTTCAGGATATGAACAGTTAAAAGCAGCCAGGAGTTAAGTGGTGAAATGTGCAGAGCTCTGCTCCCCAGGGGTTCCTAAATCTGTCATTTCTCCCTCTCTCTCTCCTTCTCTCTCTCCCCCTCTCCTAAAAGTGTTCAGTCTTCCAAAGGTTAAACACAACTCTTCTCTATTGAGTTCATTTCTTCAAGGTTCAGTTTGCTCAGTACTGTCTAAATCTTTTTGACTGGTTTCTAGTCTGGTTTCTCATTAACCTCCACCTGATAAGATTCAGTATGATAGAATAGAAAAACAAAAGGTCCCCAGACCCACCAAAGCTATAGGATGCAGTGAACTCCAGGGTGTGCATGGCTAAGATAGGAAAGTTCATGAATTCAACTCTTCAGTATCCTCTTTCAGTGCTGAAGTCTCGTCCCATTGATTTCGGGCTTGGAGAGTGAATGCATCTATTTTAAGCAGGCTCCTTGCATATTTAATTAATGTTTTTGAGCTCAAAATCAAGACAAGCAGCAATCTGATCCACAAAATACCCCAACCTTTGGCTCCAATTCCCCCTCCAAACTGAGACCTTTCGAGTCCTGAGACGACCAGTCGTCCCCCTCAGGGCTTTGCTAAGTTACCTCTCATTCTTACTGGAAGTACACTGGCTTTCCTCTAGTGCAGGACAAAGGCTTCCTAATAGCAATCATTTAAAAAAATCTTTTGGATGGAGGTTGTGGGAGGCGTAGCACCATGAGCCTAATGGATGGTTGTTGCTAAGTTTTCTGCCAACCTTACTCCAATGCTAAAAGCAGCAGTCTCTATTGTCTGTGAAGAAGCAAGTGCCCCTCATTCTGGTATAAAATGAAAAGTAGGGGCTTGAGTCCAAGAACTTCTTTTGGACTCAAGGGAGATTTTTTAAATTTGTTTGTTTCTTTCTGTTCCCCTGTCCATTTCCTGAGAAACCAAAAGTCCTCGGAGTTGCCCTTTTAATCAGTTGTTGCCATTCCTGCTCCCCACCACCTCCAAACCATTCTGCTCTGTAATGGAGTCACGCTAAGACAGATAGAAGAAACAGAAATTCTCCAAGAACCTTTACTCCTGCTTGATTCTAATCTTTAGGGAATTGTGTATGGATTCCCCCAGAACCTTTATCCCAGGGCACTGGAGAGAAGACTGAGCTCCTTTATGGGCTGGGGAGACAAGCCACACCTGCCTGGCACACCCAAAATAATCTTGGATTAGGATTGTGTCTCAGAGAATTAACTGGAATCTGGTAAGCCTTTTGCCATTGGTCAGTCCCCTCTCTGAGGTTCCCACTTTCTTTTGTCATCTTTTCTATTCCATAGTCATTCAATCAGCATCTATTGACTATTTAATTTGGGCCAGTCTGTTTCCCATTTGCTAAGGATAGGAAACTAAATAAGACATTGTAGTGTTCAGCTAGGGATAATTTCAGCAGTATTTTGAGTATCTAAGATAAATGCTTCTGTAATTTAAAAAAATAGAAGGGGGCAGGGTGAGGATCCAGATACCACACTATATTAATTAATATAAATTTACATATATTTTATTAAATGATGATTTATATTTTTTCTGTTATTCTAAATATCCCTACAGGTATTTTTCATCCTCGATTTTATTACCACACTTATCAAGGCTCCTAGGTAATTTAGTGGTATGGGACACATAAATGCTAAATATATTTGTTTACTAGCCTTCAGTTTCATAAGAAAGTTTTGTATATTTCTTTTCCCCTCCCCCACTTTTAAAAAGCCCAATGTCCATCTGTCTAAAAATAAATGCTTTAGGGGAAGGGACTAGTTAGAGAGCATCTATGAATGACCCATGGACATGGACAACAGTGTGGGGATTGACTGTGGGAGTGGGGTGTGGGGTAGGCGGAGTAGGGCAATGGGGGAAGTTAGGAAAACTGTAATAGAATAAGAATAAAAAATAAGGGCTTCAATACTTACAGTTTGGAAAATGAGTTTCTCCAAGAACCCCAGGTTTAGTATGCGCCTTACATTTTATCCTACACAGTGTAACAGACTTTCCTGACTCGGGGCATTTGGGGGAACTAGCTGCAAATAGAACTCAACTTTCAAAGGGAACCCACCACAACATATTTAGAGGAAAGTCTCTTACTCAGAAACCAGGGTGTGTGGGGGGTGCATAAGTCCTGTCTGAATCATCTTAGCAGAAGCGGTGGTGTTCCCACTTGTGGGCCATCAGCCACGACTCCTTCTGTAGGGGATTATACTACTCACTCATTGTCGCAGACAACTACCTCTTAAGTTTTCCCAGCTACCGGGCGTTTTTGCTCTGGTCTATTGAGCCCTTTCTTCTGCTCAGCCAGCTGATTTCTAACTGCTTTCTCTCTCCTTTTCTTCTTGAGGTTCAGTTTGCTGAATAATTCATAGTGTTGGTTGACAGATAAAATGATAAGATTTATATTCTTTTGGCCTTGGTGATAAATTAATTAAACTAGTTTCTCCTTTTCTCTCTCCTCTTGATACATTGTTTCTCTTCTCTAATATTTGCTGGCAAGCGGTAGGTCTGGAGATTAACATGTTCTTAATAAGTCACCATAGAAAGTTTATAACATTGTGGTGCACCTTCTTCAGGACTTCCAACATGGATGTTGGTTGGGGGAGAGGTGAGTTCTGCCATATCGTAGGGAGAGGAGAGGAGACCATTGACTAACTCTTTTTGGGGGGTCGGGGGACCTTTACAAACTGACTGATGGCTGAAATTCCACAGTAAGAATTTTATTCCTTTATTGTCTTAGCTTGAAACTGGAAGAGGTAACATATTTTATTTCACATGTTAGTGACTGAATTTACCAGATCTCAGAAAACTTGCTTCACTGGAATCCTGGGTCATCTGGGAAGGAAAAAAAGTAAAATTATACCATTCAGTGAATCTCTGTTGAACTCAGAAATTGACAGTAGAAAAATAAAACCTTCAGGGACAATGGTAGCAATTTGATAAGGTAGCAATTTGATAATGGTAGCAAAATTGATAAGATGGGGCCTCGAGAGGAAACATTCTATTTACATACAGTATATATGGAGAAAAAGACACCAGTAGGTGTAAAAACTTGAGTTCTTTTTTTCCTAGTTAATCTCGTGGGACTGAGTCTGCACCTTGATGTACTTGTAGACTACTTCTGTCTTACTACAACCACGTGCTCTGCACACAGACTCCGGTGTCCACACTCTGAGGCTCCCTGTACTTGACCTGCTGCCATTCCAGGCCAGATATTCCTGCTCTCACAGTGACTTTATGACCTACAGTTGCTCACTATTTTCCTTTCCCAGGCACAAACTGCCAAGTCCTTTCACATCTCATCATTCAGTGAATAAGAGCAGGTTAAATAAGTATAAATAACTGTTCTTGGCAGCCGAAAACTATGTATCCATTTCATTTTTGTTCTGTTGGATTTTTATGTTGTGACAGTTCATTTTAAACTATAAATATAAAAAAACCTGCCTACTTCCTGACATGGTTATGAGGCTTGGGCAAGACATTTGAGAAAATGTCTAATAACATCCTTGTTAATAAATCACAAGCAAGTTATTTATCTCTTTGAGGAAAGGGAATGGTTTTTTTTTTTTTTTTTTTTTTTTTTGTATTTCTGTATTCAGATACTTGTGAAAAATTATTTTGAGACTGTGTGCTTCTTAAGATGTGTATTATGATAATGGGCAGTGTAGTGTTAGGTGGAGTTGGAACCATCAATCCCAAGATCTAGAGTTGGAGGAAATAGGTCTCAATCTTCGTTCTGTCACTTAGGAACTTTGTGAACCTGGATAAGTCACAAGGCTTGACTATGACTCAATTTCTTCATCTTCACATTGAGAATGACAGAAATAATCCTTACCATGCACATGTCTCAGAATTGTGTGGGAAATGGACCGAGTCGTGCTTGGTCCATTGCAAACCACTGTGAGGAGGTTAAATATTTTATGAGAAATATTTTAATGATAGTGCTCTTTCAGTTCCTTGTAGAACATTGAGCTTCAGTGTTGCATGTTTGCTGGTTGGTACCTTGAGCTTAAAGAACACACATCCACTCATCTTCATTTCCATACCTGTAGTAACACTTTTGCCCCCAAGGGTTTACTTTATTTACTCACTGTTTCTTTTGGGAAATGTAGAGGAGAAAACCTTCATGTATATTTCCATGTTGATGGCAGTAAAAGAAAATACCATGTGAGGTCAGTTTTTCCCTTTTGATAACATGTAAAAATCCATGCCAGGAAAATTGGAGTCTAAAATAACAAATTAGAACAAACTGTTTAGAAGCTCAGCAATCTAGTGAAGTGAAAGGGATGAGGCCTCCAAGGAATATTCTGAGACCATTTTGGAAATTCAGAATTGGATCTAATTTCTAGTAAACTTGTACAGCCTATATGATGTTCAGTGTCCATCAAAACTGAAATTCTTAATATAGTTTATACTAGGCAAAAACAGGTCTTTCCGGACTACAGTTTTCAGATCTGGAAATAGGGAACTCTTTTAAATGATATTTCTGATAATTTTACTTACCAGGGCTCAAAGGTTGCAGGGGAGGAGGGAGCGCATTGTTATGCTGGAACCCTTTGAGTTAACTTGTGCAGTCTCAATTAAAAACCAGAGTTCTTATGGAGAAGACATATACTGGGTCATAGATTTAACTCCTAGTTTGCTCCCTGACCAAATCTGACCTTGCTTATGACATTATTTTTTAAAATTGTATTAATATTTAACATGTAGAAATTACATAGAATCTCTTAATCATTTAATCTGCTCACTTTCCTTTCCATGCAGTTTTCTGTGTGGCATGTAGTATGTGCCTGATACCACATAGCTGGGGAAATTGCCTTTCTCCTTTTGCCTAATGTCTACAATGAGAGGGTTGAGTCAGATGATCTCTCCTAATGGTTCTCAGCACCGAGTCTGCATGATTCTCCAATCCGTATATCTGTAAAGGCACCACTGTGCATCTTAAACCTGAGTTCCAGAGGCCTTCCAGTATTTTAATAGGCCTATTTTCTTGACGATCATAATAACTTATGCTAAAGCCACAAGCCACGTTTTTCTCTTTCCACACCAACAGAAGCAGGTTAATGTACAAGAGTGACTCACAAGGCTGTTACGAAGCTCACAATCGAACTTCACCACAGAGTCGCGCCGAGACAGGGAGAGCGCAGCTCTCATTTAAACAAACTTTATCAATATTAACAAGGAGCTCTACATTGTGTTTAAGAAACTGCTGTGTTTAGCCCTATCAGAGCAGAGGCCAGAATAGCAGCTGAGTTTATAAAGACCCAAGTGGTTTACGTCTGCTTACATTTGGAGTTTTGTGATGTGCCTGGATCATACACCAGCATATTATGCACACTTACTGTGTACCTGGCTCTCTTCCAGTGCTTTGCATGTATGATTTCATTTAATCCCCACAGCCCTTTGACACTAATAAGGTTGCCACTATTTCATAAATGAAAACAATGAGACTCCAACAGCTTACGTGGTTTGACCAAAGTAATGTGGTGGTAGAGCCAGGGTTCAGACCCAGTTCTGACCACAAAGCTCTTGTTCTTTCTGCGATACCACCACTCCATTGTCCCAGGAAACAGAAAACACACACAGCAAGCTCTTTAGTCAGAATAGAGTACAGAGATTAATGAAGCCTCTGACTAATGCGGCTGACACACCTTTCCAAAGTGTGAGGGTGTCCCATACATAACAAATATCGGAATGTTTGTCAGTCTGCCACAACCCATTCTGACCCAAGCAAGTATTAATTAAAAGGAGCAGATGGCGCAAACCTTCACACCTGATATATGTTTTTAGAATGAATGAGTAAATGCTTGAGTGAGGTACCACATGGATTGATTCCCATTTACCAGGAGAACAGGAATGGTAGTTTATCGAAGAGGCAATGGTAGGGAATGTTGTGTTCCTCTCAAAAGCACAAAGGCTCTTGGAACTTCAGGAGAAGAGATTAGGGATTTTCAGATGCCCTTGCTATTTCATGAGGGCAAAATGGGGACTGGGTCAAGGGCATCTAGTCAGTGTCCAATTTAGTTGGAGTCTGAGCCGTCTGACTCCATGTTCATCACCCGCCTTTCACTCTGTGGCAGATAGGCCAACCACTCATGTCTTCAAGACTTGTCTTCCACCTCTCTTTCTGCAGATTGCTGCTTCCCCAGGTTATGTCCTACAAGAATGGATTCTGCCAGTGTTGGACTTTTCTGGCCTTTTGTAAAGATTCATTTTTCATGTGCATTCTAATAGGTGCCTGACTTTATGCTAAGTAAGAGGTAGGGTTTCTTGAGGCATTCCGAGGCTTCCTCCACATGGGAACCCCAACAAGAAATAGTGCTCACATTCAGGTTTCTGTGCAGGGAAACGCTGCTTGTCTGGGTTGGGTCTTATCTCCAGGCAGAAGAGGGAAAATGGCCTGTGTAGTTAACTGTCTCTATTTCTCATCTGGGAGCCACAACTGAGTTATTTTTGTAAGACCTGTTCCCTACCCCAGTCTCTACCCCAGTCCCCGCCCCTTGCTTACCAGCTTTTGATTGGCTATTTGAATGTGAAACTCCTAGAAACCAACAAGCCATGGTTTCTGAGATACCTTTCTCAGCCTTCCTTTTTAGGTTGTTTTGAAATGTTGCTGCCACCCTTCCCACATTAAAACATAACCACGTGCTACTCCTGAGTGACTTTCCCCTAAACTATGAATTTCAACTATTTCTGAGGCAGTCTTAGAATTTGAATGTAATTACACGCTTTGGGTGCAAATTATGGTTTTTGCTATATAGGAAACTAATGGAAATGATCCGCCTGTTCCTGTAGTTTACAGATTATATGCTTCAGAACTGGAGGTATATATTTAGGCTGCTTTTCTATGTGGCACATTAAAATGAAAATGAACTCTGGGTGAGCCACCACGGTTGCTAGGCAGTAGAGAGGGTTGATAGAGCACAGCATTTAACTGAACCAGTGTTGAGACGTTTTACTTAACATTTATTTGCTTTGCACCTTTGTCATTTGATGTTGTCATAGAAGGGAAGGAGGAGGAGAGAGGCAGAGTCTGGCTGTCTGCACAGACACAAACAAGGAGGAAGAAATAGCCCAAACACCCAAGTGAAATGAGCACTTTTTAAAATTTGAAATTGCTGCACAGAGAACTCTTTTTTTAAAAATGAAGAGCACGCAAGACTTGTAGCAGGGCGTAGCTGCGGCTCACAGGTTTAGGGACATGGGTTTGGGTGGACACTTGTCTTCAGAACGATGGCAGTGACGAGCAAAGAACTGGCTCCCCCAGGCTTGCCCTTGCCTCCGTTGCTCTAGACAAAAAGCCCCCGCTCTGGTTGGAAATATTGAAAGTGCCTCCACAGTCAGTCCATTTAGCTCCGGGCCTGAAATCGCAGGTGTGCCATGAACACGTAGTGACGGACGGCAAAGGCTTTGGGGCTTCTTCGTAAGTGACAGGTAATAGAGTTGCTTCGGTTGTTTTGAACCCCTGGCTTTCGTTAAACCCTAAAGGCTCTTACGAAAAATTAAGTTACCGATAAAACAAAGCAAGACCTTCTTGAATTCTTGGGGTAAGTTTTAGCAGCATTCTGATTGTTTAAAAGTTGATTAAAGAGTTAAATCTCAGCTATTGGGAAATTTGGCCTCCTGAAGAATTTGGGTGGAGGCAGAGTCTTGTGGTTTAGATAGTCACAATTTTATTGTATATCTTTTTTCCTTGAGCCAGTTATTTTATATTTCTTTCCATGAACCACCATCTCTGCATATTTGGCTGAGTATCTTTGAGTGTTCACTTAAGTTAATTCAATTGAAAAAAAAGAAATCAAGTCAGAAGACCTCTGTACTTTTACAAGAGAGGCAATATGTCCTATACTCTAAATAATGATAATAATGGTAAATCATTTTTTAGTTCTTTCAGTGTGCCTGACACTCTTCTAAAGGTCTTAGTTTGTTTAATTCTCCTATAGGGTAGGTACAGTTGTGTTCCCATTTTACAGATGCAAGCAATGAGGCATGGAATGTTTGTCTTACTTGCCTAAGCTTATACAGGTAATACATGGCAGAACTAGGTTGGGTATCTTCACAGTTTAAATCCAGATCTGTGCTCCTAACATTTCAATATTCATGCAATATTATCTAGGATGGTGGGAAAAAATGGTCAAAGTAGTATTTGCAAAAGCAATACCTGGCTTTATTTAAAGGGCATTTATATACTACCTAGAGCCAAGATTAATTATGAGGATAATGAATGTTTTCTAAACATAACAGTGTGCACTTGCTTTATGTCAGGTACTGACCTGAATACTTTAGCTTACCTCATTTAATCTTTACTAACCATCCTTCAGATAAAGTACTATTATTATCATGAATTTACATGAAAAGAAATGGAGCCTTAGAGAGTTAGGCAGTACTCAAATCCTTCCACGTCCTACGCAGTTAACTCCTTGGACCTATTGCAGTTTTAGGTCAGGTAATCTGTGCAAACAGAAAATCCATTCCCTGGCATTGAGAGCAATGGCTCAGAGTACTTCCCTATATTCACAAACTCTATTATATTACAGGCAATTATTTGTGCTTTCTGAAAGGCCTTTGGAAACTCATGTGAGTTCCAGGGTCAGCAGGCAGAGAACGGTTATATATTCAGTCAAGGATCCAAGAATGAGGGTCCCCTCCACTGATGAGGGAGCTTGTTAGTGACTCACCCACCTCATTTTTCATTCATTGTAAGAAACTCATTTATCAGGAAATTTGGTTTCCAACAGTTACTATAGGCTTTCTCCTCAAATTATAATTCTAGGCAAACACTCAAACCTTCCTGGTTTTAGTTCTCAACTGCAAAATGAGAGAATTATAATATATGATCTTAAAGTGGCCCGGCACATTTGTCTTTGCAACTTTGATATTCATTTTCCTATCACCACTGTTAGGCAAAATTCGAAAATACCTCTTCACTCCCACTAGATCACCTTTGAATCCACTTTTGATTTTCACCCTTTGTACATATGGAGGAAAGTTCATTAATTTTGAGGGTACAACTAATGAAACTGATTTTTCAAGAATCACAGTGGTTTTCGATTTGGGCAATTATGTGCATTAGTACATATGTGGGTGAATGTGTGAGCCATAAAAAAACACACACAGCTGGAATGGGAGCAAAAGACAGAAAACTGTACAAGAACAACAATTAAAATAAATTAAAAAAAAATACACACATACAAGCAACACACAAAAAGCAGTGTAGCATAGAGGCCTTCCTAGCAGCCTCATTAGTTCCTGACCTGGAATGTAAAGATTAGACGTGAGGAATAAGCCTGATGTACGTTACAGGTGCAGGGATGTTTCGGCACCTGCTGCTCACTGCTCAGATGTCCTTTATCAGTGCGCACTGTCTCATGGGGCTCAGCGTAACCTGTCAGTCATGGTCTAAGAGGGGGGTAACTTTAATGTGAATTAGGAAGGTAACCTGGAGCCCTGGCCCTCTGTGGCTGATTCCTCTCTTTAAATGTTTCATGTTTCTTGGATTTTCCATGCCAGAGGGCCACTTTATGTGTATGTATGGCAACTCCCATCATCTGTCAGTTATTAGGACTTTTTGGACTAGCTATTATATAAGAACATTCAGACAATTCTGGGATAGTGGCCCTTTGTTTTCCTGCACAAGGTAACTTAGCAACAATACCCTAGAAATAGACATACCACCTGAACACAAAGTTCCCCGGGCCCTGGGGTGATGCCAGTAAAGGATTTTCTGATGAAGGACCTTCTCTGAACTCAAAAACTGCTTTGCATTTGTGGAGTTACCAAGTGCAGGACTTGGAAGGGGTCTTGAGGGACCTTTTGCACTCAAATTATTTGTCAGGCAAGGAAACTAACAGCCTGGGAGTTTGTGGATTGTTCCCAAACCATACTTTTCAGGTTAAGGCTGAAACACAAGTTTCCAGATTCTCTGTTTGGTCCTCTTTCTGCTCCATCACAATGTCAGTGCTCAAGTTTTCCAGGCGCCCCCTGTTTGACTGTGGACAAGGAGACTGAAGGAGTCTGTGGCACACCTGGAGTAATAAATCGGCACAGGAGGAGCAGAGGGAGTGATGGCCGGTCACCCTCAACACTCACACCATTTCCCATACTTGCCATCGCAGACCGCAGTTCCCACTCCATCCCAGGCATGATGCTCCCTCAGAGGTCCCCTGCTTTGTCTCTGCCCCAGCAGCCTAGATGGGACATTCATGTACTGCAGTTCAATCAAACCATTTGATGAGAGTTTTTGAACCTAATTACATGGAAGTTTTCATCCAGCGAAAGGAAAGGGGAAAGAGAAAAAGAGAAATTAAATTGAAGTATAAATCAGCCAAGGACTTAGATCCCACGCTTTCTTTCTTTTTAATCAAGACTGAAATGAGAAGAGAGATTTAAGGATCATCACAAGACACCATTAACTACCCATGGAGCTCTTGACTGAAGATGGTGTGTCATGGAAAGAAAAACGTACAACTTGTCCAAAAAAGAGATATCTGAAGGTCGTGCTTTGGTTTAGGAGGATGACACTCGGGGGGGCAGGACAGTTTGTTTTTCTGTGACTATTTCATCTTTAGTGCCCCCTAGATGGCTACCTAGAACGTGAGGTTCTCAAGAAGTATTTTATATCAAAGGTATAGGAAATACCTTGTGTGTAATTGGGGTAATTATATATCAAGCAAGAAAGTGTGGTATGCTTTTAATTCATTCACAATTGCACACTACACCTGAAATCAGTATTCAACCTTTTGGCCAGTTTCCCCTTGTAGTTGACATACTTTTGGTATATTTCTCTAAAATTGCTTGGCATTTGTGAAGGAATGTTCCCCAGTGCTACTGAGAAAATTCATGATCTCTTTTGATCCTCACACCAGCTCTCTGCAGCAGGAGGACGAGTGGTGTGATTTTTATCCACTGCAATTTTTAAAGCTGATGTAATCAGAACTAAGGAGGTGTAAACTACTTGACTGAAGTCATTCAAGTATTACCAGACAGAGCAGAAACTGCCACCCAGCTTCTATGTACATCACTTTGCATGATTTAGTATCTTACATGGAATTTCTGGGATTTGGGGCATTTCTGATATAAGATGGGGAGGAGAACAGAGAAAAGAACATTTGCAGAAGAATGGTTAGGACAGAGAAGGTGGGATGCACTTCCATTGTATAGCATTTCACACTTAAGTATTAAGATCTTACAAGAGCAATGCAAGCCCTGGGCTAGCCTCTGCAGTGGGTGATGGAAACATGGACCCCTTTACTTAAAGACTTACAATGTGATTACAAAGTCTTTAAAGTGATGCTTAGATCCAGCCTTTCCATCTTCACAGCAACCTCTGCTGTGTTACCTGGACAGTTGCAGCAGCCTCAGTAACTGACCTTGCTAAGCCTCCCATTGCCCTTCTGCCCATGCTTCCCTCACTACTGGAGCTGTCCATCTGAAGTGCCAATCAGATCATGCCATTCTCCCATTGGCTTCTCTTGGCCTATGGGATGGACTCCCATCAGATGGTATCACTTCCTCTGTACCTAGAACAAATGTTAACCCCTTACCATGATCAAAACATAGGTAAGCCTATGTTTGGAAACATACTAAGGTTCCTACTATGTTCTAGGTGCTGTCCTGGGTACCAGATACTTAAATATGAATATGATGTAGTCCCTGTGGGAGTTTCTTGACTTTGTAGGAGAGCTAACTCTCATTTTATTAAATGCAGAATACTGAGTTGCTATTATTTATAAATGGTAATTATTTTTCTCACTAGACTCTAACTTCTGTAACGATGCAATGAATGATTTATTTTGAATGACCAGCACAATTGTTTTATAAAAGGTGCTTGATGATACTCATCAGCTGAAGAATCTAGTGAGTGGGTTGAGAGGTAAGAAAATAAATAAAATATCTAATGCACATAATAGTATGACAAACATCCTGAGATAAGTAGTTGGGCTCTAAAAAGCTCTTGGTGGGAAAGCTAAATATTCCATCATTTTCTGAAGAATGATTTCTACAGGCATGCAGAAGAAAAGGAGGACTGTATTTAGGAAAATAATTAGAGAGATGTTCAAGGGTCAGTGGCTCCATTTGCTGAGTGACGGACATGTAGAGGAATGTTGAGAGAAGGGTTAGCAAAGGAGATTAAACCTTTCTGGTGGAGGGCATTGAAAAATATTTATAGTAACAATGGGCACCTTAGGCATTTACAGTTTTCAAACTAGAATTGTAAGCATTACCGGATTGTTTTCTTTTCAATCACCTGGTGATGCTTTTAGCATTATCACCATTTACAGGAGGCAAAAGAGTCAAGGCTGAGAAGTGGATGGTTAATTCTTACAGGAGGGTACAGTATCTTTTCCAAATGTGTATATGGTTTTGTGACTCCCTTGCTTAAAACAAAGCAAAAGCAAAGAAACAAACAAACAGAAACGTCTTTCTTCACAGGTTTCTATAGTCCTTCAAATACAAACAAAACTGCTCAGCGTGGTCCAGGGCCCCTGTCTGGTCTGGTCCTCACTAGCACTTTTAACCTCATCACCCATCCAGCTATTTCAGCTCCTTGGCTTTCTCTCAGTTACCCCTATTCTCACTCTACAGATTTGCCTTTGCTCATCTCATTTAAGTAATTTCCTCATCTTTTCACCTGGTTGACACCTACTTAGACTTGAGGACTCCACTTTTGCATATTACC
The DNA here is from genome assembly GCA_004027475.1 of Anoura caudifer. Taxonomy (NCBI): domain Eukaryota; kingdom Metazoa; phylum Chordata; class Mammalia; order Chiroptera; family Phyllostomidae; genus Anoura; species Anoura caudifer. The sequence goes on from PVKU01000159.1 coordinate 561,827, forward strand.
CCTTCTAGGAAGCCTCCTCCATGTCCCCTGAGAAATTCAATTCCCTGAATACAGGTTCTCATAACAACCTTCTGGAACTCTCTCCTATTGCACATTTCACAGTTGCTGCTTTACATTTAGCTGTGAGATTATATGATTAATATCTATTTCCCTAAGTAGATTGTAAGTTCCACTGGGGTCTGATAGGGTTGAGAGATTTAGCAAATTAAAATGCAAGACACTCAATTAAATTTGATATTCAGATAAATTCTCTCTCTCTCTTTCTCTCTTCCACTCACCTTTTCCCCTTCCTTCTTTTTTTTTTCCTGTATAAATGCATTCCATGCAATATGTGGAGCATATTTATACTAAAATAATTTTTATTTTTCTAAATTCAAAATTAACTGGGTTTCCTGTATTTTATCGGGCAACCTTAGTCAGAAACACATCTGTTTTTGCTTCCAGCGCAATAGCTGGGGGAACAACAAGTGGGTAATTATGCAACATTCGATGAATAAATAAAATGAATTAAAAAATAACTGTGGTAGTGCCCTCTAGGGTGAATTGGTATGACAAAAGACTGAATTTGGAAGGAATAATTAGCAAACTGTTGTAGCTATGAAAGGTAAAGGACTCCAATAGGATGTGGATTTGAGGCGGGAAAGATGGAGATGCATAGGAGGAATATTTCCATGTAGGGATCAGAATTTTCACAGGTGTGACTATGTAGCAAACCAACACCCAGACGTATAAGGGGAAGGATCATTCTGAATTCCTAGTGATCAGATCAAAAACCAATAATAAAGGTAAAAATAAATATAACCCCTCTCATTTATATAGCACTTCACATCTTTCTGTTCTGTACTTGACATCCTGTCCCTTTGTGGGAGAGCCTTGTTTCTGGGGGAAAAAATGGCCATTTAATGATCGCCTTTCTTTGTAAATGCAATTAGATCTCCCAATCAATGTAGTTTATCCTTCTGTACATTTATAACAAATTCCTTTTACCTAAATTCCATTTTGCTCAGAGCTGAAGGCCTAATTTCTGAAGGAACAGGCCATTTTGTATCATGCATAACAAAACTCAGATGCATTTGTATTAGCTGGTTGATATTTTTTATCTGCATCCATCAAGTTTTTGAAAAGTGGTCTGTAACTGGCCTATAATGAGATGACCAGCCAGAGGCTAATTTTTGTGATATTTCTTCCTGATGCCAGAACAGGTGGAGGTTGACTAGCCATAAGCTCCCACTTCAGATAATAAAGATGTAATTGCAGTCATGCAAGTTTGTGTTGAGAGCCAATCTTTTCACTCCTCATTTTTCAATTAGTGCTAAGTGTACCTCCTTGGCCTCTAGCCACAGGAGGCCAGATGATTGGTATTCTTAACTAGGTGGGTGAACAGACCACAGCTGACATTTCCTCAGCTCCTCTTATGTAGGTCTTGAACACTTTTCTTTAGCACATACTTGTCTGTGAACAGCTATTTGAAAGCTCAGATGTGATGAGTGTGTGATTAAGTGAGTGGAAAAAAATAAATAATAAGGATGAATAGCTTGATGGAAAGAACTTAGGCTCCATGCACTGGAGTGTGACTGGTCACTATCTGCATGAGCAGATTACTCTAGACCGGAGGAGAGCAAACTGTTCCCGTAAGGGGCCAGATTGTAAACATTTTCAGCGTTGTAGGTCATATGGTCTCTGCTTCCACCACAACTACTTAATTCTGCCCCAGTAGTGTGAAAGCAGCCATGGACAATATGTAAACTAATGAGTGTAACTGTGTTACAGTAAAACTTTGCAAAAACAGGTCACGGTTGCTGACTCCTGCCCTAGGCTTAAGCTCCCTGAATTGAAAATGGCAATAATAGAACCTATGGTACAACGCTGCTGTACTTCAAAATTTCTGTGTACACTAAGAACCTAGAACTGAATCTGACACATAAATAAGTGTCCAGTTAAGTGCTAACCAGTATCATGATTCTAGTAAGTGAATGTGAGGGCTACAAGGAAACTTAGTGTTTATAGGCAATGTTCTCCTTTTAAAAGATGCCTAAGTGGAGGTTCCAAGAAGTCTAGGGACTTAACCAAGATGCTTGCTCTGTTTCCCCTTAATGCTCCTTATATTGCCACTTTCAGAATTCCCAGTAAATATGGCAGCATGAAGCCAACATGTCTGAGTACTGATTCATCATGCAAGCATTGACCTTGTCTAAGACACTTCGCTGTATTACAAGTGATTCTAAGATCAATTAAGTTCTTACCCTTAAAGATCTAACAGAATTTATTTACCCAAATAACTATAACAAGGTGGGAAGTGACAAGCAACAAAAGAGTGAGTGTCTCTCATGTTCCAAGCTGTGTGCTCATGTGCTTAAATGTGTTATCTTAGATGAACCCCTGAACAGTTTAACTTTCAGCATTTTACCCTTGAAGACACTTGCTCAAAAGTTAAATCATCTGCTTAAAGTCAAGACTAGCAAGTACTGAAGCAAAGTTTTGAACTTTTTTTCCCCTCTAATTGCACAGTGTGCTTTCTCCCAGCCATTAGAGAAGACCTCACGGATGAAGTGTGGTTCGGCCAGCTACTGCTATGTAACAAACTGCAGGCATACCTTGGGTATATTGCAGGTTTGGTTCCAGGCCACCACAATAAAGTGACTATTACAATAAAGTGAACTGCACAAATTTTTTCATTTCCCAGTGCATATAAAAGTTATGTTTATATTATACTATTAAGTGAGCAATAACATTGTGTCTAAAAAAGCAATGTACTTATCTAAACTAAAAAATACTTTATTGCTAAAAGAGGCAACCATCTTCTGGGTCTGTTGGAAAAATGGCACCAGTGGACTGTGCTCAACGTAGGATTGCCACAAAACTTCAATTTGTAAAAAACACAATATCTGCAGTTGCAATAAAGTGAAGCACAGTATAATGAGGTATGCCTGTACTCTACAGCTTTGTGTTTAAAATAATCATGCTGTTCACTTGTGATTCTGTGGGCCAGCAATTTAGCCTGGACCCAACTGGGTAGTTCTGAAGGCATTATAAGGGGTTCCTCATATGGCTGCAGTCATCTGGCAGCTGGAATTGCGGGGGTTGATGGTCTAAGATGGTTTCAATTGCATGTCTGGCCATTGGTTCTGGCTATTTTAGTTGAGGGCATCTTAGGTGATAAGGCTATATCTGACCTCTTGCTTCTTCACATGGTGGTCCTAAGGATGCATTCTAAGAGAGTGATAACAGGAGCGTCAAGAACTTTGTAGAGCTTGAAAGTCACGCTCTACACAATAACGCTTGCACTTCATCCTATGGTTAAAGTAATTCTCAGGGCCAGGCCAGAGTCAATGGTGGAGAAATAGATTTCCCCTCTGAGTGAGGGACAGCAAAGTCACCTTGCAAAAAGATGAGCATACAGGGTTGGGAGGAATTCTCATATTTGCAAATAATCTACCACAAAGTGGTAATTGAGTTGCACCTTAAGAGAAATATAAAGATTTGGGAAGTGTTGACTTTGCCAGAGCAGGGATTGTAAAGAATAGCATTAATTTTTAGCTGAGAATCAGGCCATACACTGTACTATGCAGGGTGGGGCCAAAAGCAGGTTTATAGTTGTGAGTACACAAAACAGTTTATTTTTATATCATCATTTATTAAGTATTGTATTATTTCCATATGAACAGCTATAAAACTACTTTTGTCCCATCCTGCATTATCCAGGGACAGGGGTGTTCAAACTTTTCGCGTCTCTAGGCCACACTGGCAGAAGAAGAGTAGTCTGAGGCTACATATTAAATACAGAAACACTAACAAAAACTGATGAGCAAAATAAAGGTTTTAAGTAAATTTACAGTTTTGTGTTGGGTCACATTCATAGCCATCCTGGGCCGCACACGGCCTATGGGCCATGGGTTGGATGCTCCTGATAGGGAATTTCTTCTTGCCTTTGCTCAAACAAATAAATTGCTACTACTCTAGGTAGAAATATATTACAACAAGGATTTCCATATTTATGATACTTTTAACTTTTCAGAGGATTTTCACTTCGATTAAATCACATTAAGTATGCTGCATAATTTTGTTACATTTTATTACTCAGAGGAAGAGGATAAAGCTACTCCCTCCTTCCCTCTCTGCCATGGTGCCATCCTTGCAGCAAAGCAGATTCCCGGCTCGCTTTCCAAAGACAGGTCGTGTGGACCCGCCTGCCGTGATTGACTGGCTGAGTGTTTGCCCCAGCAGCTGCTTTGTTGTGAAGATGAAAGTTTGATGGACTTTAAGATGGAAAGGAAAGAATCTCTTCCAGGAGAGATTTGATTTCATCGGCAGCTGTCTTACCCATCTTCATTAAGGTCGGCCGTGGACACTGCAAGGCCAGTGGTCATAAAACTAATAGGCAGCACTCAACCTAGGCAGCTCCTATTGCCGCCTGAGATCTGTCATCTCTGTGGCTATTGCCGAAGGAGGAAGAATCTCCTACAGGGAACCTGATGGTCATTGTGTGACAGGAGTGAAACGGAAAGAAATAGATTTTTTTATTAGCTGCACATCAAACTCTTACATATCATCCCTTGAAGGGGACAGCACCTGATTCTCTAAGGCAGGGTCCAAGCAAATTATTTGGGCTTCCAGAAGATGATATCAGATTAATAGCATTGTGCATGTGATGAGAAACTGTGTGACTCATCATTTGAAGTCTTGGGCTTGGCTAAAGGATGAATATACATCCTAGAGATTAGAGTAGAGGAACTGAGATGTGGTGTGAGAAGAGAAGAGGGAGGATCCAGTCCTGACGAGGGGAAAATTGATATAAGTGTGCTAATAATACTCAGTCCCCTGGGTTTGTGGCTCTGAGATTTTCCCTCCAGCAATGTTGGCTGAATGGAGACAAGAAAAAAAACAACATTCTTTTCTTCTGCCATTTCAAATGGCAGCCTGCCATAGTCATTTTCTCTCCATTATTAAGGTTCTTTTGTGTTGCTATTCAACATCTCACACCCTGTGGGTTATAATAATAATAGCAGCAGTTACCATTGATTGAACCCTTGTCATGTGCTACGTGCTTCACATCTCATTGAGGCTGTGATCCATCAAAAGAATCCTATTGGATAGCATTATCCATAGAAAACTAAGGCTCAGAGAGGTTAAGTAACTTGTCCAAAATGCACAGCTTATAAAGTGGTGATGCAGGGATTCAAACTCCTAAAGCCCATTACCTCCCACTGTATCTCCCTGACTCTTTAAGGTTAGGGCTATAAGGGATACTCTATATGAATGGTATGAAGACTTGGGAAGAATTTTTTTTTTTAATTCAGCTAGTGTCTAGGTCTTTTATAGAAAGTCTCCTTTGCTGATATCAGGTCAAAACACCAGCTCTCTAATCTAATACAGTGTTATTGGAAAAAAGTACAGATCATGAGCAGTGAAGACTTTTGAAATCAGGAGGGACTTGCTAGACCATGTAGTGATTCTAGTCTCATGTCTTCTCTGGCTACCGTCACTACTCCGTACAGAATGAGGTCTGGCTAGATCAGTGGGCACAAACGTCGCGTTGGAGTTCATGGCAGGATGGGAATACCCTCTCCCTGCTTCTCACCCTTTCTCCTCTGCAAAATCACACATCTCTTTTGGCATTATTTACTTTGTTTAGGTGTCCTATCAAAGAATAAGGGAAAGGCCACTCACTTGTAATCAACTGAAGCCAGGGGTTGGCATGCCATTTCTGTAAAAGGTCAGACAGTAAATATGTTCAGCTTTTCTGTCCTTATAGCTGGAAACCAACCATAGACCATATGGAAACGAATGGGGATGACTGCATTCATTCCAACTTTATTCATGAAATAGAAAGAGGGCTAGGTTTGGCTTGCTGACCTCTGCTCTGAGCCACTAGAGGTGCAGCTGTCCTGGGGAAATGTCAGTCTCCACACTGTGGGATTTCTACTCCGGTAGTAGCAACACACACAGTCCTAACAGAGTGGTGATGGTGGTGGTGGTACTGACAGCAGTAGTAGCCTTAGTACCAACACCACTACTACCTCTTCGCCTTGCTTCTTGCTTCAAAGTTTAGGAAGTACTTTCATAATTATCACCTTATGTAATCCTTTAACACCCCTGCTCAAAAACTACTTAAGCAATGGAGACACCAGCTGAGGAGTGTGGTGCAATAAAAGGAGAATGAGACGGCCTGCATTTCATGATGGGAATTGGGGATGTGGGATGCAGATATCTAAAGAGAAATTTTGCATGCCTCCTGGCCCCGTCAGAGTTCCCCAAACACATGCTTGCTGGTTGATCCCATTGCTTCATAGTAGTGTTTAAACCTGTCCTAAAATAGAGGAACTTGATCGAAAAGGTTGTGGTCAGCTGTTTATCCCTCTTTGGATCTCACTATGTTAGTGAGTATCTCTGAGAAAAATGACCTGTTAGCAATATTCATTCAATAGCCACTTACTTTACATTTAGAGAGGCCCTTGGTTGGTGCTAAAGGCAAATAGGCATGTGAGACTCCTGCCCTAAAGCATTGTTAGCTCCCCAAACAAGCACACATAGGGACGTTGCAGACCCTGGTCCTGCACTCTGCAGCCTACCAGAAGCACAGTAGTGCTTGCTGGGTTCTGGCGGCAGATGTCTGGGACTGGCTTCTGGTGCTGCCGCTTATTAGCTGTGTAAGACCTGGGGCAAGTTCTTTATTCTGGTTTCTCTGCCATGTTCCTCTTCTGTGAAATGGAAATAATGTTTTTTTAAAACTATGTACAATAAGGATTTAAGAACTAATACATATAAAATGCTTCTACGCCTGGCCTTAGTCAGTATGCAAATAAACCAATAAGTATCATTGTTATTGTTGCTATTATACTTGCTGGTGAAGAGTAAGTGCTAACATGACCATGCCACATGCCACACAAACCTTACTCTTTTCACTGTGGACTCCAGATGGTTTCAGAATCCTAGTTATTTGGTTCTGAGGACGTTTTTTCCAGCACCTCGGGGTTCGATAGTCTTTGAAACTTGTTGACAAACAAGTAAGTTAAATGAGGTGAGCAGCATTTGTCTCCTGACATTTTATAGGTGGAGGGAACCTCAGAGGTTATGTAGGCCAGAGAGACATTTTGGAGGTTCATGGAAAATAAATGACTTGGTCAAAGCAATATACTTGGGGGGCAGGATGAGAGCTAGAATTTGGGTGATTAGGTTTCTTCCTCTGGACTTACGCCTTCCCTAAGCTGTGTCTAAGTTATTCCATTTCAGCTAAGAACTTCCTCATATTTATAAAAGATAAGTTAATAAACTACCCATGCAATCCCGTGAAGCCCGGTGGCTTTTCCTTGCCTGCCCTCAGTTTCCTCATCTGTCTCTAGGGAGGGCAGCTGTTTAAGAATCTCTAAGGTGGCTCTCAGTTCAGATAAGATTCCACCATAAAGAGCAAGATGGGGTCAGAATATAATGTTAATAAAATCCTGGTGTCAGCAGGATTGGGATATTACTGTCAATCAATGGAAAGTTCAAAGACAATATCTATTTTTTTAACCTGAAAAGATATATGTGTTCTTGTGTGAAATAGCCACCAGGCTGGACAAAATTGTGTGATGTGACTGCATCATTGAAATGATCTGTGTGTGATGACCCCAAGTTGTCCTTTGTTTCTCTAGACATTTAGGTTTTGCCACAGAGCTTCTCAAAGAGCTGGGCTGCTTTAGCAGCTGAAATCCTTCCCCGAGGGATGGATACCCATTGATTCTATTGTATTTGGCCCGTGGGTGGAAGACATCATAGCCATTTCTTCTGAGGACAATACAGCCTTCTGTGTTGAAGCCTTCTTGTTTTGACAGCTCTTCCTTTTTCTTCTTCATTACCATGCCTCTTCCATGGCCTTTGCTCTAAGATTTGGCCCCTTGCTTCACAGCAGTCAACAACACTTTGTTTTTATATTTAAAGGCAAATGCCATTTTAATATAGTTCCTCGCCACATTAGTATAGTCACCTATAAAGAGTCTTTGACTTTAAAGATTATGCTAGGTGCTTTGGTAGCTATTCAGCCAGCCAGACAGATAGATAGATAGATAAAGAGATAGATAGATATTTTAATATAAGTTTATTTGTTTGCTTGGCTGTTTGTAATGGCTATTCATTAACACCATGATCTTATCTGTAAAATTCATTTAGTCTGCACAGAAGTTAGAGCCTGTGCTTTCCAACGTCTCCAGGCAGCTGATTTCTTGCTTTCCTCTCAGCCCTGACACTTAGTTCTTCATCAGAGACAAACCCCAGTGGTCTGCAAATTGCAATCTCACCAGGTCTACAGGATAGCATCTTGTTTGACTCTTCTCTGTGCCTTCCATTAACACTTGGGGACTAGGGTTGGGGAGAGCCAGACCTTACCACGGTGGCAATAGTGGTTGATGAACAGATTCCGGTTTTCCCCATTACTGACTTCATTAAACTTGACAGCATTTTCAGTCTCCAGATAGGGTGAGCCTTTTTTCACTGACCCTTATTAAGAGCTGTCTTCTTAGGAAGGGTCACTTGGGAAGTGGTAGGTACAGGCCACTCTTTCTATTTCCAGAAGGTCGTTGATTTTGGTAAATAACATTGGTTCAGCTTTTAGAGGGTTTTTTTTTTTTTTTTTTTTTTTTTTTTTTTTTTTTTTTTTTTTTTTTTTTTTTTTTTTTTTTTTTTTTTTTTTTTTACCACCCTAATTAAAATAGCCACTGTTTTATCAAGTGCTTACAGTTCACCAAGCCCTAGGAATTATTTATTTCTCCTTATGCATTGGTATTACTCTCTCAATTTTCTATAAGGCACTCAAGTTTCAAAAATTAAATAAGTTGCTCTGGGTCTCCCATCAATAAAGGGATAGAGCTGGGAATGGAATCCCATAAATCTAACTTCAGAGCTTGAGATTTTAACCACCAAACTCTGCCACTAGCACACTGCCTTTCTCTACTTGATTATGTTGTAGGTTTGCCTCTTGATTATTGCTCTTTAAAATCCTTGTGTTCATTCTGATTTTATCAGGCATATTAGTTATCTATTGCCTCATAACAACTTACCTTGAAACTTAGCTGCTTGCAGCAATTAATATTTATTAGCTCATTCTGTTTCCACGTGTCAGGAATCCAGGAGCAGCCTAGCTGGGTGGTTCTGGCTCAGGCTTTCTCCTGATGTTGTCAAGATACTGGCCAGAGCTGTACTCATGTGAAAGGTTGACTGGCTGGAAGATACATGTCCAGGGCTTCATCGGAATTAGTGCTGATGGTTGATAGGAAGCCTTCTAGCAATGCCTGACCCTTATTTTATTTTTCCCATAGATCAGTTTTGTCTTCCACTGAAGCTCAGCTTTTGTTTTCTAGCAATTGCTATAGGGTCAAGCCATCTGTATTAGTTTGTTTGCTGCTATACCAAAGTACCACAGACTGAGTGACTTAAACAACAGAAATTCATTTTCTCACAATTCTGGAAGTTAAAATTCTGAGGTGTCAGCAGGGTTGGTTTCTGCCGTGGCCTCTCTCTTTTTCTGGTACAATAGATGACCGTCTTCTCCCTGGTCTTCACAAGGTCTTCTTTCTTGTGTATTTGTGTCCTAATCTCTTCTTCTTAGAAGGACACCAGTCATATTTAATTAGGACCCACCCTATTTACCTCATTTTGAACTTAATTACCTCTTTAAAAATCCTGTCTCCAAATATAGTCACATTCTGAGGAACTGGGGGTTAAGACTTCAATATACACAGGGGCGGGCAAAGGTTTACAGTTGTGAGTACATGGAACAGAGTTTAATCTTGTATTATTACTTATTAATTATTGTATTGTTTAGTGTTATTAACCTACTTTTGCCCACCCCTGTAAATTTTGGGGGGGGCATTGGAGGGATACCTTAAGCCCATAATACCATCTTTGTCTTTTGTCAGTCTTGGGGATTTCCTTTTATTTATTTTTTAACCTATAATTCAGATTTCATTTTTCTGTCCTTAACCTCTTTATAGCCTCAAGGCTATTGCATAGCCAGTTTTAACAGTGAGTTGCTTGTCTGTCCGGCTTCCCATTATGCTTCAAGTACTTGGGATGTTAAACCTGAACGTCTTTGCAATTTAGACTGGTCTTTAGGGCTTCTAATGGATTCACTAGGAACTTTTAAATTCATGTATGGTATGCTCCTAAAGGAGCTAAGGAGGAAGTCATACATGTTTGTATAAACAACTCTTTGGGCATATACTGGGTGCTAAGAGGAGGGGATTTTAATAATTCTGAGGGCAGGGTCTACTCACCTTTCTTATCCTTTATCTTGGATGCTCTACAGCTGTTCCAGGAAGATTTATGTCTTATGGAATGGTCTGAGGACCAGGTTTGAGCTAGATAAAGAATAGAATCAAAAGTGACTCTGTCATTCATGAAAGAAGCTATTGTCATTAAGAAGGTGGTAGAGCACAAACTATTAAAAGTTTACACCGATTGTGCAATTTCCAGTGTCTGTTCCTCATCAGCACAAGGGAAGCGTTCTAATCTTTTGCCAGGATGCCTACTGATTACATGGCTGTGCTCTGCCCAAATCCTTTGTGGCTACAACACAACCCAGTTTTGTTTTGTTTTTTTTTTAAACCTGGATGCCCATGGGCTGTGCTGGAACTCCCAGGTGATCTTAATGTATCTCATTTCCCTCATTGTATGTCTCTTATCCTGTAATGTGCTGTTGATTCCAGTGGTATAAACATGATGGGAAATAGCCAGGATTATCATAATAAGACCATTCAATCCATTAAGGCTTAAAATATGCCTATTAAAATAGGGAAAGCTTACAACTCCTTCCAGCAATATGGCTATTAGTCTTTTCCTCATGTAAACTTTGGTAGGTGCTTGGGAATAATTCTTTTTAGGACCCAAATGGTGTGAAGTATACTATATATCATTTTAAATGCAGGAGTGAGGCTCTATTCTATTACAAGAAAGAAAAGGGGTCTCCATGGAGAACCTATTTAAAAGATTAAAAGAGTCTTTGCTAAAATGTGGCTTGGTAACAAAGAAAGGGAAACCACCACCCCTTCTTACAAGTAAAGTGGAAATAAATCAAAATAAAGCTGACTGTAAGCAGAGATTCTCTAATCATTGGACAAAACTTTCATGTCAAAGTTCATAGCGGAAAGTGGTATTACAGGAAATAACACCAGGTTTTTCCTCTGAAACAATTATATACTTTTCTTTACTAACCAACTTAATCACATTCCTGGTCTTGGTATACTTCAATGTGAAAAAGAATATATGGATACAAACCTAAATGTATTCTTGTTATCTCTACTCGTTGTCTTAGCCCATCCAGAACGAGCTGCAATAGAAGGAAGTTATGCCTTTGAAAACAATTTATTTAGTACATTTCAATGGTACATGAAGCTTTATTCCTTACTATGAGCTGTTATTTGTTACTAGAAAGAAAATAGAGCTAGATATGGCCCTTTGGGGAGATGATTAACTAAGAAATACATTTCCAGATGATATCACATGTAAATAGCACCCTGAAATCACAAGGCATCAAAATTAATTAGGCTGAATCTATTGCTTTGTTAGGTATAAATCTCTAATTTTATTTCATTGCTGGAAACAGTGACTCACATCAGGTGTGTCTTAGTTTGCTCAGGCTGCTGTAAGAAAATACCACAGACTGCAAGGCTTATAAACACCAGAAATTTATTTCCCACAGTTCTGGAGGCTGGGAACTCCGGGATCATGGTGCTGGCAGACTCCATGTTTGGTAAGAGCCTGCTTTCTGGTTCAGAGACAGCATGTTCTGGCTGCATCCTCACACGATGGGAGAGGCTGGAGAGCTCTTTTATAAGAACAGTAATCCCTCTGTGGGGGCTTCACTGTCGTAACCAAAGCACGTCCCAAAGGCTCACCTCCTAGTGCCAGCACATTGGGCGTTAGAATCTTATCATATGCATTTTGGGAGGGTGCAAACTTTTAGACCATAGCAAGGTGAAAAGTAGGGTCCTTATTTATTTTTATCTTCCATCCTCTGTGTTCTAAGGCAGGAACAAAACTGAGAGCCTTGGAAAAATGTAATATTAATCTACATCGCAATAGTACCACACGAACATATCCTGGACTCCAACACCCTGCAAATACCTCTCATCCTTAACTCAAAATGAATGTTTGGTTGTGATGCTGAGAACAAGAATTTGCATAGCATAGAGATTCCATTATTACCTCCCTGTTATGTGTTAGCTGAGTAGACATTTGTGTCAGTTAGAAACCCAATCTCTGTTAGGCATATCAGTCTAGGTGATATTAAAAATATTGGACAGCCATCAGGACATGTGGTCAATCATAATTGACTCTGGCTCGGGTCCCCTGCTGAGACAGACATTGACCTTTTAGTTGCTGAATTATGGAAAGAGGGAGGAGGGCCAAGATGATCACTCTGTATGTGGTTGTTTGAGGCAATGACATTTGGCCATCTACTCTGAAAGTATTTTAACATGTTAATAATTGATAGAGCTATATGAGTGTACATTATTTGGTATTGGCCTTTTATGTTGATAATTTTAAGATGCGGACTTTACCAGGAATGCCACAGATAACTCTGTTCTGTTGTACTGGACTCTTATCTTTATGTAATCTTTCTCTTTCCCTCTTCTCTCCACCTCTACCTCTATTTGTTGAATTATGGGGGTGGGAAGTTTCAGTCCTGGTTGATACTTTTGTCTTCACCTTCCATTGCTAGGATGGAATTAGGAAGTTTCTCTGTATTAGGAAGTGTATTTCCTGGAAGTGTCATTGTTACCTGAGAGACCCCAGCCAGGGGGCTCCTCTCCTCAGTTCTTGCCTTGTTCGGAGGAGAAGAAGTCAGTTGAGAGATAGCACATATACTGGAACTGAGATAACAAGTTTATCTATGAAATTCACTTGAGCATGAAACTATAGGCAGGCACCCAGCTAGTCTGAATGTCCCATGTATAGAGGAAATAAAGTTGTTAGTAAGTTAGTTAGTAAGTGTGCTCTATACACTTGAGTCCAAAGCTGCAAGTGGGCACTCAGATCAGGTGATCTGTTGGGACTCCAGGAGTTACATACTCTAGTCACCGTCTAGGTTCTCCCTCCTCCTTGGGATTAATATACAGTTACAAAGGTTTTCTCTCCCAGCTAATGGAAATGTTGTACACAGAATTTCAAGGGCTTCCTTCCTCTTGTGCTATCACAGTTTTGCTTGTGATGTTTGGAAAACCTGGGAATATTATCGGACTAAGCTCAGGACTGCTGAATCAGTGGCTGAGACATGTCCCCCCTTTTTTCCTAGCTTCCTGTTTTAAGTTCTTCATTAGATTGCACTGGGCAGGGGCCCTGCTTTCTTTCCTCTTTGGTTGCTTATTCCTGGCTGCTGCCTAACACCATAACAAAGCATCGCAAACTAGGTAGCTTAAAACAACAGAAATTTATGGTGTCATAGTTCTGGAGACTAAAGTCCAAAATCAAAGTGTCAGCAGGTCTGTGTTCCCCCCGAGGCTCTAGGGGAGCACTTTCCTTGCCTCTTTTTAGCTTTTCCATCCTTCGTGTTCCTTGACTTACAGCTGCAGACCTTCAATCTCTGCCGTCTTTATCACATGGCTTTTTCCCTTTGTGTACCTGGGTGTCGTCTATTTCCAAACAAGATCACATTCTGAGGTGCTAGGAGTTGGGACTTTAACATATCTTTCTGGGTGAAACAGTTGAGCCCATTACAGTAAGGAAACTCTGGCAGCAACTGTGTCGTTCTGCTTGGCTGATGAGAATTTATTGTGTAGAGCAGTCGCTCCAAAGTGAGGTACATACTTCGGGGGTATACAATGAAAGCTTGAAAATGTTTTTTTGTGTGTGTTTATGTTTATGCTATTATTTTATATTTCTATTCTAGTATTTTAATAATATATTTTGTGCATCACTATAGTAGTACATGTCTATGGGTTATAAAGAAATGTACAAACACTGAGGAGGCAAGTGCTTGCAAACTTTTACTGATGGTGGCTGACACAACATGATGAAAAAGTTTTGAAGCCAATGTACTGGTATGAAGTATTAATGACATAGTTTCACAGAAAACCTCTGTTGATTTTAACAGACCCAATTCAAGGCAGATTGGGCAAGCCAATGAGATTATCAAAGTAGAGAAGAAGCAGTACCAAATTAGCCCGCTGCTTGAAAATCTTGTTTGAAGTCAGAAGTGAAAGTACCAGATCCTAAGCACAGGAACCCTCAATGCAGGGAGAGGTAAAGGGCAGGCTCTGGAGATGAACAAATGTGGAGAAGCAGCGAGAAAAGGAAGGGGCAACAAGGATGTCTATCCTGTCTCAGAAACAGCACAGAGTGGGTCTATGACTTGCTTTTTCTTATGTCCAGTGCCAGGATGATTAGTTGGAGATCAGGGGAGGGGAGTTAGAATGTGCTATTATTGGAATGCCACTGAAATGCTTCTTTCTCATTTAGCACTATCTCCAGCTATCTAGAACTAAGCAACAGTAATTGTCACCTTGAGCCAGTCTTGAGCCAATGTCATGTGTCAATGTTGCTAAGTAATACCATATTTATTAAGAACATCTCATCAAGTAAGTGCAGGGATTAGAAGTAGGGAGGAGCTTGGCTGCCTGTGCTTCACTTCTTTCTGTGGAACATTCATTCTTTGGGGTCAGTTTTGAAAAATCATTGTGCATTATTGGATTTCTATTGCTCTTTTTTTTGTATTCCCATTATTGCCCACCAGGGAACATTTTCTAATATTTGTATTAAATATTTTTAATCTTGTTTCCTCATTACTCCCACTTACGTTGGCATCAGCCTCTAAGCATTACCTTGCCTTCCTGTGGGTCCCTAATCATTGAATATTGAAGGTTTTTTTCCTGTTCACTTTATTTTTGACCAACTTATATAGTTATTTGATTGCCAGCTAAGATTTTCTTATAGTTACTTAGGATTATATACTAAAACAAAGTTACCTGCAACTGCTAAGAAACCAGAGTATATTTTTCTTTTTTTCCCATTTATTTTACAGTTTCATTTCTGAAAGATCCTCTATTATGATAGAATAAACTCTATTGGACCTGTAATCAATACCCCTTTGTTCAATTAAAACTATTACTAGACTTGCAAGTTTCACATTCCTTATCCTGATCCCTTATCTGTGAAGACAGAAGAGGGGGCAGAGGATTCTGATTGGTCATTTCTCATGCTGGCAGGAGCTATAATACTCCATTTCTTCATTCTTTCTAATTACTTTCTCATAGATACTAAACTACACACCCCAAAGCATCTAGAAGGATTAAACACTGATCAAAGGCAGATTTAGCTGTATCCCCAGGACAAGCAGATTCAATGAAGAAAAGCTCAGGCTCTGGGAGAGCTTTTGGAAAGAGAAGTAAATTAACAATTAGCATTTTAACAGCTGTAGAAACTACTGAGTAGACACAGACCTGATGTTGTGTAGGATCTGGGATATTTGGAGTAATGGGGTGGGTAGGAAAAACTGTGTTGCAATAAGTAGGACAGAGTATAAAAGTGTCTGAGATGTGGTCTTCTAGTCCATTCCACTTATGATAGACAGCCTTTCCTGGAACAGACCTTAATCTTCTTGAGAAATCATTATCAATATTGTAATTTTATGTGTGTCATTTTTAGGTAGGCTTAGGGGTATAGTTGTGGCTCAAATCAGTTATGAACTTTTGTGGACTTCATGGCAATTGGGTGTTGGAAGCACCGTTGCTCTTTGATGAATCACAACCTCTCTTGATCAACTCTGTTAATAGATGTCCTTTTTCACGAAACTGATTTTCTTACTGTCCTGGAAGGATTCTGTTTCATTAAAATATCCCCTTGCATGTTCAAGGGTGAAGTACTCTTCCTTTAGCTTGCATAGTATATACTTTCCCATATTTGCTTAAGAGCAAAGACATTAACGAACAATTTTACCAAAATTTGAAATTCCGGTCTTTGACAAATACATATAAAATTGTTGTTTGCCCAAGGAGTATAATTAATTGCAACAGTTTTCCAATTTCTCATGTTCAATAAGTCTACAAAAATGTTGTTTATGAAAGCATAAATCACTGGTCAGTAACATTCAAATACCCACAAGAAAATACACGATGTACTCTTTTTTATAAGAAATGCTATCAGTAGAATAAATAAGCACTGGACATTCTACTGAACATAGAATAAATTGAACTGAGTGTTCAATTTATTCCACAGATTGATCTTAAAATGTTAGAGATGACCAGTACCTCATGAGTTGCTGGTGTGGTGTCTGCATTGTTAATGAATAAATCAAGTTTAGGAGAGCTAAAACGATGTCCATAAGATGCTGTAGCTATTACAAACCATCTAAATTCTTCCTGTACAATCAAAAGCATAATCCACATACAAGGAGTACCTGTTTTGTAGAGTTTTCAGGTTATTTAGCTCTGGGAAGATCAATATATTTTATATGTGGATAAATCATGACATTAAAACCACCAGCAGAGATTTTCCTTTCTCTTTTCTTTCTTTTGTTTTCTTTCCTTTCCTTTTTTCTTTCCTTTCCCTTTCTCCTTCCTTCCTTCCTTCCTTCCTTCTCTGTTTTACAACATTTGCTCTGTCAGCTGCTTAATGTCCGATATGACACCATTATTGACTTTTGAACTTCAATACCTATAATGGTGCTTGGTGCTTGGCTGGTATCCAACAAATATTTGTCAAATAAATGCATGCTTTGTATTTTTGTAGCCAACTGTGATATCCAAGTGATTTTGTGATTTCACCTATGTTGATGATGATTTTTATACAAGTGCAATTTTTCATATGATCACATATGTTTTATTTCTTATCAAATCAAAAAATATCCCTTTCTTTGAGTTTTGTAGTTCCCCATTTGCTGTTCTGTTTATATATAGCTAAGGTCTAGTAAAATACCATTTCATACATTTTTTCAGGAAGGTTAAAAATGAATTGTTAGATTTCAAAACCATTCCTAACTAAAAATCATTTTCCGTTCCCAATGTTGTCATTCACATTGTGTAATACAGTTTATGGCGTAATGAAATAGTTTTTGGAGGAGAACAACTTGGATTTCAGTGATGAGATTTCTTAAAGTAAGGGCACTCTATTCTTCATTGTGGTATGAAGAATCCTGGAACAGAAGTTTTCTTTCCATGTATATACTTGACTTCGGTTTAATTATTTTGTTGAGTATTTGGGAGGTGACCTGGTATATTTCACAGGTATTATGCACACACACATATATGTACACACACATATGGCAAACATATGTACACATATGTGTATATGGACCTATCTATGGTAAATGTATGAAAAGTAATTTCTGGGACTAATTATAATTTTTCCTTGGTGCTTCATAACTTAATAGTAATTCACACATGATACATGATTTTAAGTTACAATATGCGACTTCACCTTTCACACATTCTAGGTAACTATTTATTTGTATAGTTCAGTAATGATTAAACTCACAATGAGGTAAACAAATCAACATTTTGCTCATGGAGTGTTTTAAAAAACCTCCACTAGCTTTGGCAGCATTTTGACAGTATGAGCCTTTGAACTCTGTCCCTGGGTCTGGCCCATGGGCTATTGATGTATACAGCTTACAGGAAGGCATTGAACGAGCACATGTTTAACCAAATAAACTTCCGAATGGCACAGATACCAGATCAAAAAAAGTTATTTGATAATACTGAACCATGCCGTGAAATGAGCAGGGAACCAACATTTCTTGACGCCTCCTCTAAGCCAGGCGTGTTATACCTCCTAAATCTTTGAAAGAACTTGCATTATGAAATTATATTTTTCCACCTCCCCTCTGGTCACTTAGCATAATATTCTCCAGTTCCATCCATGCTGTCCCCAAAAGTAGGAATTCCTTCCTTCTGCTGCATAGTATTCCACTGTGTAGATATACCACAGTTTTTTGACCCACTCTTCTACTTATGGGCACTTAGGCTACTTCCAGCATGTGACTGTTGTTAAAATTCTGCTTGAGCTCCACCCCCTGCCCCCCAAAAGAAAATTTTTTTCCAGATGGGAAAACTGAAAATAAAATATATTAATTTCTCAAGGTCATGTGGCTTGAAAATATTGTGTCTGGGAATAGAGTTTAGTTCTTTCTGATTCTAGTGTTCTTCTTTTACATTAAACTAAAGAAATAAATAAGCACAATTAGTTCGGGGAGACCTATTTTGACAGAAATTCATGTTAAGCAGTCCTTGGGATTTTAGCTGACCGCAAACTCAAAGTAGATCATGGGTTGTTGAAAGAAACCTACATAGTAAGTAATTCTATTGCACATAGTGCTAGTCAGACCACATAAAGGGTGTTACACTCACATACCTCACTGCATTCACAAATGAGAGAGTGGTCTGAAGAAGGAAACCGGAAGGGATGGGTCTTGAGCCTATATCATGTAGATGACCATTAAAGACTGCAGAAAGCTCGGATGTGGCATGACTGAAGTGATTGATGGCAGGGGATGGATGAGGGATGAAACATCTGTGGCAAAACACATGTTAAATGGTGATGTTGAAGAAGGAATTAGTTGTGGCCTATATAGCTTTAATGGGAAGAAATGGAATCCATGCTTAAAAGTAGAAAGTATTCAACATAAGGAAGCTCTTTCTAACAATTTGAACTAAGAGCTAACGAGGCATGGGATATTAGTCTAGACTTATGTGGCACTATTATCAGGAGGTTACATTATCATTAATATGTTATTTACAATAATTTTCAACAGAGGATACCCCACTCCCTTCGCAAGTACTTACAGGTAGATGTGTTTGTTTCCTCAGTATAGGGATAGAGTAATAGTGAAATATCTACATTATTTATATACAGCTAGTTAATGCAGAGGGTATTTGTTAAGCACCGAGAATGGGGAGGTGTTTGATGGCTGTGGAACTAAGGATTTCTCAAAACAAACCAAAAGACCAGTCTAAGTTTGGGTGTGAGGTACTTGCCTTGTTTGCACTTTGCTTTTTTCCCCAAACTGAACTTGGTCAGGGATTTTGTCATGTTAAGTGAATAAATGCAGACAGAATCAGCACAGCAATCTAGAAAATGGAATGTTCTCCAACATTTTAGATAGGGTAACTGAGATGGAAGTTTTTACTCTCTTTTGAAATCAGATAAAATATGTTGAAATGAATATACATATATGCACACACACATTTTATATTCAATGTCAGGGAGGCAAGAAATCCTACCTAAAGAATTCCAAATACCACTTAATCAGGAGAAGAAACAGATTTGCAGGAAAATAATAAGTTCTGTGGGACAATTAATTATTGGCATATAGGCTCCAGGTAATATCCAATAATATAGCATTACATTTGTGGATCAAATAAAGAGGTTTGTGATTTTTTGTTGGCTTCCTAGAAATGGGAGGGGAGAAAATTCTAGGAGTACACCAGATTTGGAGATTGTGGAGGACACCGGCCAGCAGTGTCCGCGTCATTATGGATGATTAAAACATACACACAGACTACCGAGTCTGGTGGAGGAATGAGGACGGCAGCATGGCTTTTCTCTCAAGGGGAGCCAAAGCCGTGGCCTCCGCCATGACAGGCCTTTATTCTAAAATCTCCTCACATTACAAGATGGTTCTTCCTCACTATCCCAGTTACAACAAAGGAGCCAATGCCCCTCATTACATCACAGAAGAAGGACATTAGCAAATGAATAGGCAGCCAGTTACACTGGGCCTGCAAGGTACTTGCAGGGTGAGGGGATTTTAGCAAAGAGGAAGTGTCAAAACAGCCTAAGTACATTGCAAATCTGATTACCCACGAGAGAACCTATCTGTGGGCATGGGTCCTGTGCATCTCTGAGTGGGAACTGGGCCCACGCCATGCAGAAGGGTCTGCCACAGGAGCTGAGCAATGAGGTGTCAACACTGGAGTAGGGGGAACAACTAGAGATGCTTTGGTCAGCTGTATTTGGATGGTGAACCATTGGATTTGGAATGGGATAGAGGAAAAAAAGTCAGAAAATCAACAAATCATCTTCTCTGAAAAAGAGAATATGGATTTCTAGGTAAAATTTTCTAATATCTAATCTAATAGCCTTTTTTAGTCCTTGTAACATATAAGCTTTCTTGTGTCAGTATGTATATGTATATCATATGTAAATGTGTGTTATATGTATATATGCATGTGTGTGTATGATGAAAAAGATCATCCTGAAGATAATCCTAGGAGTTATCAGACATCCTTATCTTTCAAAATGTCCAGGTTCCCTCCTTGCCTAAATAAGTCAGGACAGTGTGAGTCCTTAATTATTCATGGAAACATAAGGCCTGTATTTGTCTGGATACCTTTATCTCTGAGTTTTTATTTGTATCATCTATGCCCCATTCCCTAGCCCTGCTTCGCTACCATCTCTTTCTCCTTTTTGTTTTCTGCCACTTTGGAAAAGAAACTTTAGAATGAGCTACTTTATTGCTTTTCTCTCTTTTTTAACACATGGCATTTACTTAACCTCTTGGTGAGCAGTGATTTCCCGGCCTTGGAGCTCTGATTCCAAAGAAAATGAGAAGCATTGACCTAGGGCACGGAGGCCAGGAAGCTAGGAGCAAACATGGTGCCGTGCCGGCCCTGACAAGGGGACAGAGGCAATGCTGGCCTCACATGGCACCTTCCAATGCTACAGCGCACGCAGGTTATTTTTGCACTAGGAGTGACTTTGTTGTTTCCTGTTTTGGGGCCTGGATATAATAATGGTACATCACAGCAAACAGTGGTGGACAAGTGTCTATAACTGTGTTTAAACAGAAGAGCGGAGACTCAGATCTTTACATTTCTTGCTGATCCCCACTGTTATGCAGTATCCTAATGACTATTTTCAATTTGTCTTGCTTTATGCAGTGCTCTGTAAGCAAGCAGTCCAAGTCTTTTTGCCCCAGGTAAATATGTGTGTGTGTGAGCTTCAGTGCATATGCAAGAGCATCTCCCTCTCTTCTTGTCAAGACTGCAGCTGTCAACTATTCCCCCAAGGTGTTGCCAAGAACCAGCATGCAGGGCTGTCAGCTGCCTGCCGCGTCGAGTGGCACCGTGCATACGCGCCGCGTTCACACTCTGACTTGCCTGCGTGCACAATGCTAACTTGTCTGGGAGAGGACAGGGCTATTGTGAAATATGCCTTCTCTCTGAGCTGCATAGTAGCTCCTCTCCCTCCAAAAAAGAAAAGAGCTACCTTTGCTGGAGCGGCAGAGAGCAGGGTCTGCCTGCGCCCTCTGCCACTGCAGTTTTGACGGCTACATCTGCTGGAGAGGATTGCTGCAGGGACGAGATAAAAGCAGCTGCCTCTCCAAGTGCTGTCCATTTGCATTGATATTTACATTCTTTGCCAAAGTGACATCATTACCATTTGCTTAGTATTTGCACCACAGGGATGTGTTTTACATAATTTAAGACTTGGAAGTGATGATAATGTATTTTCAGATGGGTAGCAGAGGCCACAGGGGGCTGGATCTCTTTTTTTTTCCTCCTCAAAGACCCCAATGCATAAATGAGTCCCTGGTCCATATCCCTAAATCACATTAACAGTACTGCTTGTAGGGTGCCAACAATGTGTCTGGCACTGGGAGAGATTATGACTCTGTAGATTATTGTTTAACCCCCACAGCAACATTTTGAGTGTAAGTATTATGTCCCCAGTATACAGTAAGGAAACCAAGGGCTAGAAAAATTATTAACTTCTTCAAGTCTGAATCCAGAGACATCTGACTCCTAGGGCTTTGTGCCACTCTACTCCCCAATTTATAACCTACTTGTTCTTTCAGATTTAAGGAACAGAAAACCTTTCTTGCTTTCTCAGAACATAACAATTGGAATAGAAAGGAAGATAATGGACCTTGGTCCATTTCTGTCTCTTTCATTCCCATCCTTACTTCAGGTGCCCAGAAAGTCCTCTTTGAAATGAGTATAAAACAGCCATCCTTACCTTGAGATAAAGCTCTATAGCAATGTTGGAAGTCAGATGATGGAACCATGCCAGATGGCACTGATTTACCTGTATGCACATCACCTTAATGTTTTCCATGGGCAGAGATTTTAAAAAGAAAATTTAAAAAGTAATTGTTCTAATGCCTTGTACAAGTTTGACATATGTCACATGGATACCACCCAGGTTCTCCCACTGACAGCCTGGTCTCCTGGTCCCCACCATCCTTCACCATCATGAAACTACGAGACCCCTTTTCTAAAATGAAGCAGAAAAGTGTTCAATCTCTAACCCTGAGATGGAGAATTAGAGGCAACTTTGCCCTGCTCTCTCACCCTTCCTTCCTCCCTCCTTTCTTTTTCCCTCCCTCTTTCTTCCCATACCACATGTCCCAGAGTGACAGCTCAGGAAGGCCAGCATTATAAGCTGAATAGCCTTCCCCTTGATTTTTCTCGCAGGGCTCCTTATGTTCAGAGGATATATCACTGAGTTTGCAGCTACCCCAGGAGAGCTATAGTTTGGAAGAACTGATTACTCTACCTGCAGCTCCTTGCCATAGACTCGTAAACAGATTCTCATCTTTGCCTTGTAATACCTATAGATTCTTGATTTAAGCATCAGAAATGAAGAGGTGAGAATTCAAGCCTCCTTAGAGTCTGCCCCCCTTACCGACACCACAGGGTACCATATACATGGCCATCTGGAGCTTTCCATCTTAATACACCCCACAGCAATGCCGGTGATAGCAAGGGGAAGGCCTGCTTGAATGAGTGCATTCTCACACAAACACACATCCAGACTTCTATGCTTCTGCTCATCCAGTTTCCTCCACTGACATTGTTCTCCCCCCATCTAAGATCCCAACCTCACCCTCCTTCTCAGCTCAGTTCAGATGCCACCCCTGTTCCATGAAGTCTTCCCTACTCTGTCCCAGTTGAGACCCCTTGATTCCCATAGCACTTTATCCTGTACCTCTTATATTAATCCCATTCACCTCATGCTACTATATTTTGTGAATGTGTTTGTGGTCCTTACATGTTCGAGGACTGGGACCCAAATGATGAGTTCATCGCTGCACAGATAAGAAAAGCCTTTTTTACAATGCCTCTAATTTTGTTGCAAGAGCAGTGACAGTTTTTTTTCTTATATATTTCCCCTATTTATGGTTGTTTTTCTCAAATGGCTTATAAATTAGTGACAGGAATAATCAGAAAAGATAAATAATTAAAAGTATTTTATTACCTTCCAAAGCAGTTGTGGATATTGTGAGATGAGTATACTACATTCGTAAGTGAAATGCACAAATAAAACTTGTAAGAGAAGTTGCTTCAGCACCAGTGGTGAATGTAAAAAGATTCCGAGAGGTATCTGAAATTTTGGTAGAGACTTGAAGAAAAAGTGCATTCTTATGGGCAGAAAGGAGATGGTAAATGCTACCATACAGGTAGCAACTTTAGGACCAGTGACAAAACATTTTCAGTAAAGTGCCAGAGAACAAATATTTTAGGCCTTCTCAGCACTGGTCACTTACTTTGCAGACACAGTGCAAATGAAAATGTGGGCCACTTATACTAAAGCGACGATAAAGTGCCACTAAAAGTACTAAAATACAAAGCTTTTCCCTTCTTCCGTGGTCTTGCTCTTTCCACTTGTCATGGTGTGTTATATTGCTAGTTAATGTCAATCTAAGTAGAGAAAAATGTACATTTTAAATTATTAGTGTGAATTTTACCATTCATCTTTAAATTGTGTGATGCCATTTTTAAATGCAAGCATAAGAACTTTTAACTCATAGAGCAGAATTACTGAAATAGGAAACAGTTTTTATTTCATAGCTCATGCAGTGCATATTATATTTGTTTTTACCATAAAAGTGGGAACATGACAGAGATCAGCTCAACTGTTTCTATTTTGCTTTTTGATATGCACACATTGTATGAACATTCTCTACCTTTGGCTTTCCGATGGGTAAGAGAGGACTGAGAAGAAAAGAAACAAAGGTTGCTTATCTTTCCCTCCCCCTCTTTGTCATAATTTCTAGCAGAGGTGGCGGATAGATCCATTCATGGACTCTATGCGAGTAGGAAGGGATACCATAGGGTTCATTGGCCATGTGTGTTTCTTAGAATGCCATTGTTTCTGTGTTTGAAGCAAGTTTTGATTCCACCTGAAAACATGGCCTCCATGGCCTCAGTGTCTGGGCTGACTTAATAGTAGATGCTACACACATTCCTTTGTACTCACTTTGAGTCTCACTGAATGTGCATCGTAGGTCTGCCCACCAGAATCCTGTGCTATGGGGCGTTACAAATACTGAATGTCAGTTGGATGGCAAGCGACAGTGAACATGCATATAGTGTGTGTATATTTTGCTTCTGCACATGTTTAATTGTCTCATTAGACTTTAAAATACAATTTCAAATACAAAATTATTATCAAGAATTTGAGGATGGGGACAGGAGAACATTAAACCAAGTACCGGTGGCGTGGGACCTTGTGTGACAATACAGGTTGTGGCCCCATAATGCTGGCCCTGGGCTTTGCAAGCCATATATCCTCTGTCTCAACAATAGAGCTGTTGCAAGCAGCCATAAACAATATGTAAACAAATTGGCGTGGCTGTGTTCCAATGAAACTTTTTGAATATATGGTAGTTGGCGGCCAGGATCTGGCTGCTTTCCATGGTTTGCTGATCACTAATTAGGTAAGAACATGGAGGTGAGAATGTATGAGAACTATTTGAGAACTACTTACTCGGTGGGAGGTAAATCAGGGAAGGTCAGAGGAAGCCCAGTTCTGAGGGGCCAGGTCAAATTGTTTGAATGTTGTCTTGTAGGTTGTGGAGAGTGATTGATAGTTTTAAACATCCAATGAGGATGATCAGAGATTTTTAGTGAATTGTTATGGAGGTGTTATGTCAGAGAGATAGGAAGGATGAATCTGGAAGCAGATAGCCTAGCCAGGAAGCTATTGTGAGAGTCCAGCATGAAGTGATACCGGTGTGGAGTAGTAAGAAAGGAGCTGCAATGGTGGAAGAATCTGATTGGACAGGTTTAAATGAAGAATCACCAGGATGCAGTGTGTGATTTGATGTGGGGAATGTGAGAAGGAAAGAAGGAACAAAAACACCAGTTTGAGGGCTACAAAATGGATGCTTCATTTATTCCATGGACCTGCATTGTGTATATCTCGAATTTGCTGAAATGACCATAAACAGGGCTAGGGAGGCTGCCTAAATTAGGTGGTTACTGAATTTTGGGTTGTCTGAGTTAGTATTGGGTGTTGAGTTTACTTGACCCCAGCAGGGCGTTGTCGGCATGACAGTGGCATTGAAGGTGTGTGGTCCACAGGTGTGTGGTCCAGCCTCAAAGAAAGCAGAACTGGACCAGCATCAGTGGATAAAGCACCGAGACAAGCAAGGAGAGGAAAGCATTTCTAGTACCTTAGCACCTTCTAGACTTTGAGGTAGCCCTTTGTGTTTTTCAAATTAAGTTGATATTTCACCTTCCTGTTTAACCTTTCCTGGAAAGATTAAGAAACCACGTGTGGTCACTGAGTTAAAGTGAAATAAAGTAAATATGATGTGAAATAAGTCATGTTTATAGTGTAAATACCCATTCATTTTCAGGTAGGTCTTGTACGAAAACAATTTGGTGGTTCAAGTGAAGACTCATTTGGAGAACTAAATTTTGCTTTTGGCTAAATAAGTATGATATTCTGCTCTTTTCCCCCAAACACACACTCAGTTTTACCTTGCCTCGTGTGGCTGGCTGATTGACTGTTCTCTTTAAAGATGCATTTCAGGAATGACAAGGTCAGTGCCACAGCTATTGAAATATCACAGATGTTGTGAATGTCACAGAAATTGAAAGCCTTTATAATGTGTTTCCTGTAATAGCTTAGAATGCTGTGTATTAATCTGTATATTAGCAAATATTTTGTCTACATGGGGAAATGTAAATAAGATTTCATTTTCATCTTTCCTGTCTAAGGGTGTGCGTTCAGAACGCATTGAACCATGGCCCTGTGCTTTTGCACAGAGTGTACAGGCAGTTTCTGTTCCTCACCTGTCCATAGACTTGCTTAGACACGACCATCTAGCTCATCCTCTGCAACTGAGTTCCCTTGTTGGTCCGGAATTCGCCTATGAAATAGGAATGAATTGCTAGGGTTCAGAGGCCCTAGACTGGCTGCTATTAGACTGAGAAAACCTTCAGCAAACTGGACCAGCTGAATTTGTAAGATCTGCCTCAAATTTTCTACGGTTACTGTTATAACCAATACTTTCAAATTTCAACTTTAAGGATGGTATAGCAATTTTCTTTCCAGGGAACCTGAAACCTGAAAAATGCATGGCAGTTCTCAGGAGAGTCACTTTTAATTTCCCACTATCCTTAAGATTTAGGAGGAGCTAGAGCTGTGGTTTAAGTGCTTTTTGCAGGAATAAATCTCATACCATCAGAGGACTGGCCTGTGCCTCTCACCCTGTCTGGCTCTTTAGGAAGGCATGCTAAAGAACATGTGTCCCTTGCCCAAAGTGTGAAAACCATAACCAAGAATGTTTTCTTCTGTTTTTGAAGGCTTTTGCTTTGTGTGTGTGTGTGTGAGTTCTACACAGGTTAGTTGTTTTTTCATTGTCACTGCTGAGAGATTTGGACTGTATTTGATTCAAGCGACACTCGTACAACGTTACATCCCCAGACAAGGAGATGTGCTGGTTAGTGAGAGAGCCTGTGTATATTTCATGGTGATACATGATTTTAGTTTTATTCCCTATTTGCTTGGCTGCCTTCAACTATGTTTACCCCACACAGGTGGGTGCGGGTTAACGATATGAGTCATCGGGTCTCAGAATTGCCTTGCTGAAGGTGACTTTATTTCCGGGGCTCATCGTTTCTCGCCTTTTCTCTAGTGAAAGGGTTCTCACTGGTTTGCTCGTCTTTGATTTCAGCTTTCTTTGTAGTCTTGGTCATACCAAGTGTCCGTATAGAACTTGGTGTGACCTTTAACTGCCCAGCCTCATTCCCTGCCACTCACCAGGGGCTCCAGCCCACACCCAGCCCTTGCCGGCCCCTCAGCAAGTTGTAAACTCTCTGGTTTACACACCTTTGTATATGTTGTTTCCTCCGCTAAGTGTCTGGTGAACTTCGATTCCTCCTTCAAGACCAGACTCCAGTGGTGCTTCCCTTCCTTAGAAACGTGTTGATTCATCAATTGATTTATTGGTTCTCTCAGAGAATTGATTTATTAATTCTTTCAGAGACATTATGTGAACGCCTACCATGCTCTGGGAAACTTTCTCTAAACAGACTCAAGCATTCTGTCCTCTGGGTTTTCTCACCACCTGGTGCTCACAGAGGTTACTAATCCACGTTAGGTTCTAATTCTTTGGGCTGCCTCTCTTAATAGATGCTGAGGTCCTAGTGAGTGTAGAGTTGATTTCTTAATTATGTCCATGTTCACAGCATCCAGCCTAGTGTCCAGCACATAGTAGGGGCTCACTCACTGTTTGTTGACTAGGAGAGTGATTTGTTTTCCTAGGCGACATTCTCGGGAGCCCTTCCTCTGTTCTATAACATGCCAAAGAAGACAGACTAGAGTTTTCTCTGTACCAGCCCAGCCATCCTTCGCTCACCCACATGCTGCTTTCCAAACACTATCCCGCACCCTCCTGTTGCGTGCAAAGCTCCAATCCTCGGAAAACACCATGCAGTGTGTTCATTCTAAAGGGGTTCAATTGAAAGCATTTCTCTGGTAATTTAACACAGCAGCTACCTTTGCAAAAGCCTGGTTGCTAAATTATTCCCTAAGCTACTCTAGGGAAAGAAAGAAGAAAACACTGGGGGGAAGAAAGTGACTCCAGCAAGAAAAAAGACTGTTTTGGGGGTCAGTTAGCCTTACTCCTGTCCACATCTCCCTATTCAGCAACTGTAAGGCTCCTGGTGTGGCACGTTCTGCTACTTTTCCTTTTAATGTTTTAAATGCCACAAATGCCTGTTATAAACCACCTTCTTAATTATGCACAAGTAGAGCTGAATGTGTAGCTAGCAGCACTATTGCAATTACTGCACTTTTTCAGGTCTGCTGCTGTTTTATGTGACACTGTTTTCTAAGTTGCTGATTAAGATGATGTAGTGGGTGGAGTCCTTTTTTTCCCACCATTGGCAAGAGGTCTCAGAAGGCTGGATAATGAGTCCTCAGGCAGTAGTTCAAGGCCTAGTAGGAATTAAGGAGTGAAGCCAAAGAGGGAGTATAGGAGATAATTCCATTTGTTTTCTTTTTACAAAGAGGTCCTCTGGCCTTTTTTTAGCCTTCTCTTCCGTCCATTTCTGATGCTGAAATTATTAGAGAAATGTCCATGGTGGTTCTTAGGAAGAAATCCTGCTCTCAGTTGGATCTGATATCCTGGTGCTTTCAGGCATTGTCAGATATCCTGGTGCAGTAAGAGTCTTGCTTGGGAGTTCAAATGCCAGTAGGGAAATTTAAACTCTGTGAAGATTTGAATTGGTCTCCTAAACTTGCTGCATCTTTACCTTTTTTAAAAACCAAATGTGAAAAATGCTGCATGCCCATCTTAAGCCCTGAAGGCTATGCTCCTAGGATTATTTTAGGTACTAATGGAAATAAAATATATAAACTTGAAAAATAACATGCCATTGTAAAATCACTCCTTCCTTCCTTCCTTCCTTCCTTCCTTCCTTCCTTCCTTCCTTCCTTCCTTCCATTAATTGAGTTGATGGCCTACTATGTACTAGGCACCATGCAAGGCCAAGGGGAAGGGACAAGAAATACAAAGTTCTTGCCTTAATGGAAATGGCATTCTAGTCAGGGATACAGACATTAAATCCATCAGGAAATACATGTACACTTTCAAGGGGTGATGAGTGCTATAAAGAAAAAATAGGAAGAGGGAATGTGCATTGTGCTGGGGATGCTACTTTGGATGGAATGGTCAGAAAAGCCTTCTCTTTGAAAGGAACATTGAAGTGGGTGCCTGAAGGAAGAGAGGCAACAAGCTATAAGAATATCCAGGAACATTCTTCACTGAGGGACTAGAGGCTGTAATCACCCAGAAACAGGAATGCACTTGGAATATTTGAGAAACAGCAAGGAGGAGGCTGGCTAGAACAGGGTGAGGGAACAGTACAGGGTGGAAAATGAAGTCCAAGAAATGCCCAGAGCCATATTGCAAATGGCCTTGTAGGCCAACAGAAGGACTTTGGATTTAGCGTAATCTTATTTACATTTTAAAAGAATTATCTTCTCAGCTGGGTGCCAATTATACTGTACAGGGGCAAAGTGGGAGAAAAGGCAGGCTAAGGAGGCTAGCTATCAGGAGAATTCAAGCAAAGTTATAGTTTTAGGGTGATAATGGGGAATATGTTACAACATTATTTTGAACAGTATTCTTCTCTCCTCTCCCAAGTATTTGCTTCATCGAGTAGCAGAGTTTGAAGCTGCAACTTCGACCTAACAGTGGTTATTACTGAAATAGATACATGAAATCATATTCTTAATTTTTTTTTCTGTAAACTGACATAAGATATTGAAGGAGTATTAGTCTAACTTTATATCTATGTATTTACTACACATTTGGCTGGAAAGAAGGCTGTGTAGCCTTGGAGGCAAATAAATATTAGCAGCCCTGCCTGCCAGAGTGTGGCTGAGAGTTAAGGTTACCCAACCCCCGCGTTGGGCCAGGGCCTCCCGTCCCCATCCTTTCCTAGTGGGGTGACAGAAAGCTAAGCAGTGGGGGATGAGCACCCTTCTAATTGAACTACACTGTTTCTCTGTCAAAGTGTTGATTGCAGCAGCAGGGATGTGCACTTGTGTTACCCTCTAAAGGGATGTGTTAGTGGGTGGGATGCGTGGGTCTGTGTGCGTGAGCACGTGGGCATGCTTGCACCGGGAGGCTATTTGTTTTACTTTGCATTTTTCTACCCTTAAAGGAAGCAATTTTGCGGGAAAATAGTATAACAATAGTCCTGGCTCTAGTTGGCTTTTTCTTGTTCAGAGTAGGTGCAGCAGAAAATGCTGAAGTTAGGTTTGCCCTATGTTTCCTCCCTACTTTATTTTCTGTGTAATCATGTCCATTTAACAGGCATCTTGAGAGAAAGTTTATGCCATATTTTGTAGATTCTGCATGTGAAACTTAAAGGAAATAGAATTGATTAAATTCATGAGTGAGAGTGGGCAACAGTAAGGATGCTTTGGTTATATAACTTCCACAGCTGCTCTTCTGCATTGTGCTAAGATGATCCGTCACACCAATGAGCCCCTTCTATGTTACCTGCAGTTGGTCACTGTCTTCTCTTTTCAAACTGGTCCCATTTACCTGTCACTTAGCATTGGATGCCTCATAATGCTGTTTATCATTTTTGTGCATTTGTTATTATAGTCAACAAGGGTCGTCAGCTTTTTTATGGAAAAGACCATCATGTGTGCCTCCTCATATGCCCCAACTCTGTGCCAGGTCAGATTCTTTGGTTGCAAACAACAGAATCTGGCTTAGACTACCATATGTAGGTTAGGAATTTATTAAAAGGCTTTTTGAATAACTAGCTCACAGAGTCAAAGAGAAGACCTGAGAAGAGGTTACCAAAAAGAATCAGGTAATCCTGGAACATCTAGGTAACAGGAAACAATAACTTTTTGGGGCCACTGCTGCTAGAATGTGTAGACTTCAATTATTTTCACCCCTACTCTTGAAATAGTCTGCTGAAGTCTCCAAGGTGTTGGATCATGGACTGATCCTTAGGGAAGAAGAAAAAAATACCTTTTCAACATTTTTATGAGTCTGTGAATAATGAAAAGGAGATATAATTGCCCCCCCCAAAAAAAAACAAACAACAACAACAAAAAAAAAAAAAACAGAGCACTTGACGGCCCTAAACAGCTGTTCACTGCAGTATAACCACACTTTGGTGTTTTCCCATAGCTGGCACTGTCTACAGGCCTGGTGGCAGTGATGGTACAATGATGGTGATAATGAGAAGAAGGAAGAAGAATTTCCAATGATTCTGCTTTTTTGAGGACCTAATCACAAAATGTTCTTGCAGTCAGAACGGCAAACGAGTGGTATGGCCTGTCGATATGTTAAGTTAATATTAGGCTGGCCATCTTTCCATTTGGGTGTTTAGGTTTCAGCAATGCTTTCCCAAAGGCCATGGCAGTAAACAGTGTCATGCTATACAAACCAGGAACTGTATTTATTGAATAAGAATAAATGAGCTGGAAACAAGGACACCTAATTGAATCACCTGTGCTATGTCTTTTCAGCTCTGGAGGCATAATTAAAGCATTACCTTAGTTGTCACTTTTGTGATTTTCATCCTTATATTTTTCACTTTATGGTAGCTGGCTTACAAATATTTACTGGTGTAGAAACCCAGGATCTTATATATTTAATGTTTATATAATACATCCTGTACACAAATACTCATATAGTGCTTATCCCCATACTATAGTTTTATTTTTTTCCTTGTGGACTGGACCACTTATTTTAAATTCCTTGGGAAAGTATGCTGCCATTAAAAATGCTTCACCCATTTTGTAAAATACGACAGGCTAAAGATGTTTTCTTCCAGTTCTGTCATATTGTTTTTATTCCCTAGATTTAAGTTGTCTGGACTTAATTTGCCTCGATAGTTAGTGGAAGCATTCTTTTAAGAACAATTTAAATTGGACCTCATTGTGAAACTGGCTACTGAATCTGAGACGGGACCTACTTCTGGAGGGAGGTAATTAAATATTCTTCATTGATGCTATTTTAAATGTGTTGAATGAAAGGAGTTAATTATACAGCGGGGAACATGGCAGACTTCTGACTAATAATGAGCTCCATGTTTAATATGTTCATCTTTGTTAGAATCGTTAAAGTTGTTTCAGGCCAATCAGATAGCTTGAAGTGAATGTAGACTATTAACTAACCAAGTGCAAATGGAAGTCCCTCACAGATGCAGGGGCTCATATCGGTAATGATGACTTCAGGGAAGGGATACAAATATATTGCTTTGCTCTGTGCAGTACAATCTGTTTTGATTGGCCTTCTACTGTGATTATAGGGAGAAAAGAAACATGAGCCCCAGTGTTATGAGAAGTTGCATCTGTTAAAATGGACTGTTGTGTATGCCTGAAAAGTATAGAGGAAGAGGTGATTTAATTTCCTCCAGTCTTTACATGGCCAATCTGTTCAGTCTGGAACAACTTGGAAGTCTCTGTTCTGCTAAATTCTCATAGGACGTGCATTAACTCTGCATCTTGGGAGACACAGGAATTGCGAGGGGACCAAGTGCGGCACTAAAGAACGCATCTGCTGTGAAATTCGATTGGAGAGATATGGGCTCTTGAGGTCAAGTTTTCCATACTCTATTACTGGTATCCTTTGGATCGTCAAACAAATTTTGTAAACTCACAGATATTTAAGGTACTTTCTCTTATATTTCTCCTCCCTTTTGATTGCCTTGTGGAACAACACCTGGCTTTCTTTTTATCGATAGGACTCCCAGAGTTCTGTTTTGTCTTTCATTTGTTGGAAGTTGTAGCGTTGACCTTCCAAGCACAGAAGATCCAAAAAATTTTCTTTTTCTATTCCTTCCTTGATTGTTCAAGGGACTCCTTTTACCTGGCTCCTAGGAGCATTAACAATAATTGACTGTGAGAGCAATGAGCCCGTAATTGATTGCCACATGTCGGAGATGGGAAACTCTGAGGTATAAGTAGAGTGGAGGTACCATGTTCTCATATGGGCCCAGGCAGGAGCTGTGTGTGGAGTTGAATGAATGCTAGGACAGAACAAGAACCATCATAGGGAAGGGAAATGATAGACCGGGATTAAAATCTTAGCTCTGACCCTTACTAGGTACATGACCTGGGGCATTTGTGTGTCCTCTCTAAGCCCATTATATAATTTTTTTAAATGAGGATAAAGTGGTTCCTGCTTTCCAGTGTGGCTATAGGGTTCCATGAGATAGTTCATGTAAAGCACATA
Organism: Anoura caudifer; assembly: GCA_004027475.1. Taxonomy (NCBI): domain Eukaryota; kingdom Metazoa; phylum Chordata; class Mammalia; order Chiroptera; family Phyllostomidae; genus Anoura; species Anoura caudifer. Next base: position 594,741 of record PVKU01000159.1, read on the forward strand.
CATAGTCCAGTGCTCAATTATTTTATCACTTATTGTTAAAAATGCGATAGTTGCAGATTATTTTTTATTTAAATAAATCCAATTAAAATCTTTCATTTTTCATTTATCTGAATCTTCCAAGCACTCTAATTTTCCTCTGAGTCTTAGTATTCATCCCAACTGGAGTTCTAAGATAACTATCTTCTTTGTGTTTGTTAATCCTTTGACATGTCTCTTCTCAAATTAAGGAAAAATGCTTATTTCTTAGTTACTATTTAGAATGAAAATGTGAAACCAAATAATTTGTTTTGCAAAACGCAGTAGAATAGAAAAGAAAAATGGCTTGGGCACACCGTGGGGGGAATCCCTTTGAGAAAGGTAAATTCTTACCCATTTTGGAGGCAGGGATTAATAAGGTGGGATTCAGCCTCCCCCTCCTCGTACACCTCCAGGGACTCTTTCTGGCCCCACACACGATGGCGCGTGATGAGGTGCCACTGCAATGCAAGGGAACAAGGTTACCTTCACAGACTCAGCTTTGTTTAAGGCCAGGACACTTTGTACCGAAAGATGTGGTGAAAAAGTTCAGGTAAATTCAAAAGTGTGACCTAGGAAAACAAAAGGAAATCATGTCTACTCAGCTAAGAATCATTGCCAATTGTTCACATCTTTGGAAATATTGGGCATTAACCATTGGTTCTCAAACTTTATTGTGCATCAGAATCCCCAGGAGGGCTTATTAAGTTGCAGACGGCTGAGATTCTATGTCAAAGTAGGTATCAGGTGGAGCTTGAGAATTTGCATCTCTAACGAGGTCCCATGTGGTGCTGATGCTGCTGGCCCAGGACCCACACTTTTGAGAACCACTGTCAAAAGTGCCTTGCATAGTTCTGTGACAGAAATAGTTTGTCAGTGTTCACCAGCTTGTAAAAAGTCTAGTGGAAGAGCTTAAACATCTAAATAAATAATGAAATGCATTTATCATCCAAAAAAAAAAGTGCCTTGCTGTTTCAAATACGTCTCCTGGACCACCAGCATCAACATCTCCCGCAAGCTCGTTAGAAATGCAGAATCTCATGCCCACACCAGGTCTGCTGGATCAGAACCTGCATCTTAACAGGCTCCCTGGATGACTTGTTTGCATGTTAAAGTTGGAGAAACGCACTGATGTAGGCGAGGGCTATGGCTAATTCAGAACTGAGATCACTCAGACCTGGGTTTGAATCTCAGTACTGCCATTCCTTAGCCCTGTGACTCGGGAAGAAGTCATTTATTTATTTAGTTTTAATTTCCAGTTTCATCTGAGAAATTCGGATGACCATACTTATAGTGCAGTTGTAAAGACTAAATGTGGTGACATACAAGGGCAGGCCCCCAAAACTGGAATTTATTTATTAAAAATTGTATTTGTTCTTACATGTTTAATCTTCAGTCATCTTCAAAGTGCTCTACATTTGATGCAATGCACCCATTGTGATGTTTTTTTCCACTACTTAAAACAGTGTTTGAACTCATCAATTTTGATACATTTTAATGCTTCTGCCATTTTTTGTTTCACTTCTTCCACATCAGCAAAACATTTCCCTTTGAGAACTTTTTTCCATCTGGAGAAACAAATAAAATTGTTGCTTGGTGCAAGATCAAGTGAACAGAGAGGGTGGGACGTGAGGGTCATGCTGTTTTTGGTCAAAAACTGTTGAACACGCAGTGCAGTGTGGGCAGGTGTGCTCATAAATCACCCATGATGAAATGGGCGAAAGCATTTAAAAAAAAAATTCACTGAAACCTAACATAGCTTCTCACAAAAACACCAGCTGGTACACTGACACAGATGGGTTTCTAGAACACTCACCTAGCAGGGCAAGCCTGTACTACAAGGGGCCTGCCCTCCAGAAGATAATTCTCTTTTCTGTGGGGGTCCCTCCTCATATGTAAAGTGCATATAATTAATGATGTTAAATGTTTCTTCCTTTTTATGTATAATCTGTCCTGTGAAACCATTTAAAACAGCTGTTTGAAGAAGGTATTTGAAATTCTCTCTGAAGTGTTGTTCTATGTCCTGTTCTGAGAGAAGCTATTTTCACAGTACAGCGTTTGGTTGTCCTCACTGTGTTATTTTATCTGTGAATCAAGTTTGCCATAACCTAGCCTCCTCCTTTGACCTCCGAATTTGAGGGGTGTGTGTGTGTGTGTGTGTGTGTCTGTCTGTCTGTCAGGGAGGGAGAGGGAGAGAGAGGTAACACTCAAGGTATGTCCTTTCTTCCATAATAATAAAGTATGGTATGAATTTTTAAAGATAAAATTGGATTTGTATTATTTGACGTGTTAGTAGGTTCTAACCTCACTGAGATGTTATGAAAAGGAAGGTTAGGCCAGGTAAGTGTTTTGAGAACAATGAAAGATGCTATATAAAACTGGGTGTTTGACATTATTTAATTTTTAAAAGTATAGCCTTTGGTGATCTTTTCTTTATTCTCTAATCAACTATAATTCTAGTATTTTGGCAGTTGGGGGATACCTTTGCCCTCTCAATGACCTCATCAGTTGCCAGTTAAGCCTGTTGCTCTCAATGTTTTACATTCTTAAAGCTCAGGAATTTCAAAGTCATGCTAGGTAAAAGTGAAATACGATGCCTGCAAGGAAAATAGGTTAAAACCGAGGTGCTAATGCAATTGAAGACAGTGAGGGGAGCCTTATTTTCTAAGTTACAATGTAGATCTCTGTTTAGGTGAGTGAGAGGTCTTCGGACCCTGGGTATTGTTCATCTTGGAGGGTGTGGGTTTTTTGTTTTTTGTTTTTTCCCTGAAATTGTTGACTCCTATACAAATAGGCCCCTTAGGACTGGTCACTACAGATTCACATCTTCCTTTGTAGCTGTCTTTTTGGCATTTCCAGGTAGGATGGTGGAGCTCTCCACTGCTTAGTTTGCACCCAGCGTAATCTTCATCAACAGTGACAGTAAATCCCCCAGTTCTTAATGAGCATCTCCTACTGGTCCCCGAAAGGAGGGTCTGTGTGCGGGGTGGGGGTGGGGAGGCAAATTCTCACTGCAAATCCTTTAAGCTCTTGCTGCTCAAACTGCAATCGCAGGACCAGCAACAGCAGCACCACCTGGGAGCTTGTTAGAAATGCAGTCTTGGGCCCCACTTCGGACCCACTGACTCAGCATCTGCAGTTCAGCAAGATCTCCAAGGAATTCATAGGCATGGTAAATTTTGAGGACCACCGCTTTAGGCAGCAATTCTTCTTATAGATGGAAGTTGAACTGGGTGAGCATTCCACTGTTTGATGAAGTTCAACTATAGAGGATGAGATTTGTTTTTTACCAGGATGGAAAGTTTCGTAATGGGTTATGACCACTCTAAATAGTTGCAGGCCTAAAGGAACTTGTGGGTGTGGGGTCAGTTACCTACTTGGTCATTGTGAAGAGTGCTTTGCAGTTAGCCTTGTCTAAGGAAGTATGATGAAGCTTCTTCAACTTGCCTGGCCCATACGAGTAGATCCCAAAAGTTAAAACAAAACAAACCAGAAAGGACAAAGCCATGACAGATTGGAAGGCGGAGCTAAGCTCAAAAGTAAGATAGGAGGTTTTTTTTTTTTTTTTTTTTTTTAACTATAACAGTAATGGAAATCCAATGTCAACATTAATGAGGTTCCCCACTATTTGCAGTCTAATTTTAGAAACTAAACTGCAGAGGGTATTGTCTAAAGCTAGTGCATATTCTTACGTAAGATAAAGGGAAAACGTCTGCCTCTGTCCCTGTAACCAAGTGGCTTCTCTGGGGGGGACTGGTAGGAGCTATGTGTGGAGAGCAGTTTCACCTCCCCCACCCCCGCCAAGCACATTTTTCAGCAGTGTTTAAAAGTAACTGTTTGACCTGACTCTTATTCATTCTCTGGTGCAGAGACATGGAGGAAGCAATGCAAGAGCAAGAGCTGTCCTGTGCAATTCTGGGTTGAATAGTCAGTCTCCCAGATGCACGTGGGTGCACAGGATCCCCCACCAACCAGCATCACAAAGCTGTCTCCAGGCCTGATCTTCACATATCAGAATCTGGCCACTCTCCTGAACCACCTACCCTATATTGCTTTAACAAGATAAATGCTATTACCCCGGAGGGCTTGAGAGGTAGTTGTGAGTTCTTTGAAGTAATAGGCAAAGTTTGCATGTGTTCCCACATCCATGTTTTTACTTTCCAAGAAGAGGACCTATCATTGCTATCAGATTGTCAGGGCATCTAGGATCTAAAAGATATTTAAGAACCAAAGGATTGGATGAGTTTAAATCATTTTCCCAGGAGGACATTTGGGAATTCTGTCCTCCTGAGATATGTCATCTCCCAGATTTCTGTCACTGGATTGGTTAGGATTCCTTAGAGTGCAAATAACAGAAAATCTTACTAAAATCGCTTCAATCATATCAATAAAACCAAGTCACTGAGTCATGTAATTGCAAAGAATGTCATGCTCCCTTCAGGTGACACTTGATCAAGGGCTCAAAGATGTCACCCAAAGCATTATTTCTTCCTCTTTTTCTCCTCTGCCTTTTCTTGTATCGACTTTATACCAAGGCTGGGTACTCTGATGGCTCTCCCAGCTACTCTAGGGCTACCTGCTTTCTCATTAATTTCATGTTGGAGGTAAAGAGAATCTTTTCCCATCAATCCCAGGAAAATATGTTAAGATTTATTGAGATTGGACTGACTTAGAGTCCTAAACACATTACTTTTGCCAGTGGGATAGCTGACTGAGTTAGAGATTAGTTCTGTCCCTGGAGTGAGGACATCTTTCCTCCAACCTCATGGGTCCCAAAATTAAATCCTGGGGTAGGAAGTAAAAATGTCCGGCAGCCCAACTTGCCTGAGTGTTGGCTTCATTTGGTGCTTTACTCACAACACTTTCAAGACCTCATGTCAGTACCATGAGGCAGGTCCTGTTAACTCCATTCTGTGAATGAAATGTCTGGGTTTGTGGCACTGGTCAGGCTATTGTGTAGGAGTCCTGGTTTAGGAAAGGGTACCCAGCTGGGGTTTCGGGAGGGGGGAGGGGGTTGAGAACCAAGCTCATTCTTCCTTCAGTGAGCCTCCCCCTGCTGTGTGGTCAGTGTGACCCGTGCATGTATATGGTTAATGTTTTCACCAAACCATTTTTGTCTATTGCCATATAGGAAAAACAGAACCATTCCTGACACCATTCAACTCCTTTAATTTTTTTTTAAATGTTGCCATGAATTGTTTATATAAAGGAACTAAAATAACAAATTAAAACTTTTTTCTCCTACTGTTATTTGATTCTTGAATTAAATTCTGTGCCATGAACATGGATCTGAGACTAATTAGAACAATTATGCATTGATTTTCCTGTTGCAAAATTAAGTTATTTAGATGTGGTAAAAGTAAGAAACAGATTCAGTTCAGAAAAATAAGCTCTGATTCAACAATCAATTTTTTTGAGGATGATTATTTTATTTTATTTTTAAACTTTTTTTTTATTGTGGTTCAGGTACAGTTGTCTCCCTTTTCCCCCACAACTCCCCCCACCCCAGCCATAAAAAAATTAATTTTTAATTTAAAATACCTCTGAAAATACCTTCTTTGAAACTGAAATATCCCCCGTAATAAAAGGTTGCCAATAGAACTTTTTGTAACACAAAGTGCATCAAGAAAATCTTTGACAAAATAGTTGAAATAAACTCTGACAGAACACAGAAGTCACCTTAGTTCCAGAATTCACCGTGGGCTGGCTAAGATTTTTATATCTCAGAGGCAAATATCTTGGAGGCATATATTGTAAAAGAAGTAAATCATCTCATTATTCCTTATTCTGAATATAATCTCTATGCAATGGATTCTCCTGGGTTTTATCCAATGCTTTCACAGTTATATATGTATACATATACATATATGCCGTATATGCCACACAAATATGGCACGTGTGTGTGTATACACAGGGCAAAATTCTTCTGCAGCTTCTGCTACCAGAGCAGAAGGAACATCATGCTGCAGTTGGGCAAACTGTGTGAGGTCCCAAGGTGCCTCCTTTGAAGGGGACTGAGGCAACATTGTCCTATGTACAATGTTTCTTGTGTCTCGTATCTTCATCAATAAAGGTTTCTATTTTTCATGTCACGTGGCTGGACACTTTCTGGACAGACCTCATATACACTCCTCTCACCAGGAAGACAAGAAAACACCTCTAATTTGACTACACTTTTTACTGTTTTTATTAAGTTACTCTGCTGGATGAGTAGGTGCACATTCCAACAACTCAGAGGATTCCCGGTAGAGTTCTCGGCCCGGGGGGGTCTCTCTGGTATTTAAGAGAAAAGAAAGGACTGAATGTTCAAAGCAGATTTGTATGGCTTACCTGGTAGACATCGAACACACTTTTATGTTTCAAATCTTTTCAGAAAATTCTCAGATTTAAAGGGTAGATAATAAAATTTATCTCCACTTTGACAATAAGAGAGCAGCCATTGCTTAAATTACCTGCCTTAGGAGAGTAAGGGAAAGTATATTGATTTTTGTTCTATACGACTCTGCCCTCTTCACCAGGCTGTATAATAGGGGTTGCAGGAAGCCTGCGACACAGCTCTTGTTGTCAGGGAGATTGCAATAAGGTTTTGAGAAAAGATAAACTAATATAAATTAGATTTTTGTTATCTATTAGTAAGACTTGTCTGTTCTACCTCTAAAATAAAAATCAAATTTGACCACTACTTGCTCATTCTGCCCCTATCAAACTAGTTCGGGCCAACGTCATTTCTCACCTAGCTACGGCTATACCCCGTAACCAATCTCCCTGCTTCTAGTCCTTGCCTCACACAAAGGTATTCTTCCCAGGGCAACACAATCAGAATTATCACTTAAAATGTGAAGCACATCATAGAACTTTTCTTTGCTGGAAAAAGGTTCAATGAGGTCCTAACGCAGGTAATGAAAAAATCCAAACCCCTTTCTGCTGCCTGGAAGTCTTTCCATGATTTAAGCTCTGCTCAAGTGTTAGGTCTCATGTTCTCTCAAACTGCCCTTTGGGGTTACTACCCTTCCTACTCTCTGAAGGTATTGTAGAACTTCCCATTGTTTCTGTGTGAATGGCTCGTTCTCATCATTCAGATTTCATGTACATGTCAATTCTATGAAGAGATTTTGCTTGACTCCCCTGTCTAAAAGCACACTATTTATTGGCTTATTTATGTGGATATCACTTGTCTTCCTCAACTTTAATGGAAAAGTCCGTGAAGTCTGTGTTTCCATCTGCGCGTCATTGATCACGCTGTCCCCAACCTCTTAAAATAACCCTGACACTAAGTAACGTAAGATGCCACTAAATTGGTGTCCTGGAAAATGCCACCAGATTTTGGATGAAGGTAAAGGCATTTGGACCTGGATTATTTAGTAAACATTTTGAGGAGTTGTATCAATCCAATTAAGAACCCAAGCTTCAATCATATTTTAAGTGATTCTGAGAGGGAAGGGGAAAGTGTCCGGAACTTTTTCCATTGCCTTTATCTTTACTCTGATAAGAAAATCCAGGATACATTCCTTTAGGATTAAAAAAAAATCCAAATGCCTCACAATTATTTTTAAAGTTTCTTAGATAACTTTTTATTTTTAAATTTGGAGAAGTTTAAAAAATAAAATAAAAAGTGGAAAGAACTAGTCCTTAATGTCTCAACAAGGAAAAAGCCTCATTAAGCTTCATGATGAAGTGATTATTCAGTGTCACTTTCATTGGGAACAGGTTTCAGAGGGAGGCATATTTCCCTTTTCAGTAGCACTTGAAACCTGATGTTGACACAGAAATGCTGACAGGAAAAGGTGATGAACAAAGGGCTGCAAGTCTTGATTCATGATGCTAAAAATGTCCCATCTACCTCCAGGAAGTTTAGGATTATGTCAAAGGCATTTTTGAGCATTTTTCCCATTAAGACCATTCACTAATAGCTTTTGAGAGTGAAGTGACAAATTTTTCTCACTCAAGTCCTACCCAACTCTGAGCATATCCCTTGAATTATACCTTTGTATAAATTTTCTAATTAGATTTTCTCCTTTTGTAGCCTTTTAAGCTTTACATAACCTTTATACTTTCTTGTTTCATTAATCCTTCAAATGCCAGCATCCTATGAAGAGGGCATTCATTGTAGTATTTCCATCACTGTCAACAGAGTCACAAGATTATTTTAGTATATTGGAATTACCCATCCATGAGAAAATGCTGTCTTGGATTTGTAATTATTAGTTGACTCTCATTCAACTTCGTGATGCAAGTAGAATTTCCCCCCTAATGTTATATTACCAGTTTAAGCACAGACAGGTCTTTTATTTCAATTTGGATAAAGAGTAGATAATAGAGAGCTAGAATTTCCTAAATTAGGTACACTTTTGGTAGTTAGTCCTGTAGTTAATCTTCCTAATTTATCACTGAGAGTAAGGCAATTACCACAATATGGAAATGAGCCAGGATTACTCTATCACTGGGAAGTGACTGTAAGTGTAAGTTTATGCCTAGGAAGTATATTGAATCACTTAAACTTCTGCATTATCAATTACTGTAGTTTTGCACTGAGGTCCATTATGTGTGGCATCACACTTCAAAAGGTGATTTATCCACCTCCTTATCAAAAAACCTTAGGAGAAAATGTTCTTGTATCACTGGTGGAGTTGATTAATGCTGTCTCTAATTTAATTGAAAATGGTTGACAGTAAAGTCAATTTTTATGGATTTATTTCCATCATTTGATATAGCAAATCATTAGTTATCATCATCTAAATCAGCATGGGTTTTCATGAAAGGCAAAGGGATTAAATTGCTTTATGGATTTCTGAGAACATTGTACACGCATAGCTTTTCTTAACATGCATACTTTTCAGCAGTCACCTTGTGCTAGATTTCAATTTCTATTCTGCAATTTCTGCAGCAATTTAAAGCTATCTGTGTCAGATGGGACATGATGAAAGGATCGAGTTTTAGAGAGTACAAAAAAAGTGAGATTTGTGGAATTATTTTTTAAAAAGAGAAAAAAAATCTACATTATCATTGACAGAATTTCGTGGAGCACCATTAGCGGAATTATCAGTGGGGTGCTTTAGGGAGAAATGGACCTGTTTTCAGAGACCAGACGGGTCTTTAGAGAGAAAAAGAAAGAGTTGAGGTATAAAGAAAGGAATGCAACTACCCCTCAGTCTCCTGAAGTCCTAAGTTATGGGTTGAATTTATATTCCCCTCCATCATCCCAAACATTCCATACATTGAAGTCCTAACCTCTACTATCTCAGAATGTGACCTTGTTTAGAGACGTGGTCTTTACAGATGTAATCAAATTAAAATGAGGTCATTAAGGTGTGACTGAATCCAAGAGGACTGGTGTTCTTATGTGAAGAAGAAATTTGGGTATGAATGCACATAGAGAGAAGACAATGTGAAGAGACACAGGGAGAAGACAGCCACCTACCAGGCAAGGAGACATGCCTGGAACTCACCTTTCCAGTCATAGTCCTCAGGAAGAACCAACTCTGCCAACACCTTGATTTTGGACTCTGGCCTCTAGAACTGTGGGATGAATTTGTGTTACTTGGTTATGCAGCCCTAGCAAGCAAATACAGCCCATACATTATGACTAACATTTCATATTAAGCAAACTATACAGAAGCTTCCCCAACCACTGGGATACCAAAATCTACAAGACTTCCGTTAACTGTTTTCACTGAACTTGGGGATATAGAATCAAATGAGCTTTAGGATCCAAGCAGAGTTATGTCAAAGCATTTTATAGTCTTTATAATAAAAATTATAAAGATTCAAGTGCAAACTGATTGGAGGAATTGATTTCCATATATATCTTTAGAAAAGGAACCTCTTTTCATTGTAGTGATGGGAGTAAGGCACAACAGTTGTTAAGCTTGATTCTGAATGTTAAGTAACCTAGGAGCAAGGAATACAATTTATGGAAGATTTAGCCAAATAGCATCTGTCATACTTTGGGACTCTGGCATTTGAGTTATAAAATGGCAAAGTGAATTCATCATGGAGATTTATCCTGGACTGGCTTGCATCTGGACCAAAGGTGATCCATCACGTTTGTTGTTTTTTATTGAAGTCAGTAAACTCCCTAGTTTGTACGCACATGTGTGTCGGTAGAAATTTGTGTGTGTTTTGTTTTTGTAGATTTTTTACTAATGACAATCTCAAACTCATTTTCTTGATTCCTCTGAATGTTGAGCTGAGCAGTTATTAACAAGGAGTAGGGTAGTAGAGTTTAGAATCTGGGCCAGCACTGAGCCACGTGGCGAGAGGTCAAAGGCACCTGTCTCAGGCTTCATAGATCTCCCATTAATCTCAGAGCTTTCATGAAGTCCTCTGACTGCCCAGAACTTCTGCGCCTTCCTCCCCAGGAGCAGTGACAAGAGTTAGTGTTAACTGAGCGCTTAAAAGACCCCATGTGCTCCACACAGCTTCTTATGAATGTTATGCTGGTGTCAACTCTTTGACATGAATGCTGTTGTCTTCAGTTTACAGAAGAAGAAACCGAGGCTTAAAGAGGTGAAAGGGCTTGTCCAGTGTCACATAGCAGTAAAAGCTGAAGCTGGGACTTTAACGCAGTACTGACTACAGAGCTGATATTTGTAAGCAATGGTCCTGCTTCCTCTCCTAACAATTTCCCAAGCATCAGATTTCTTCATCAAATCCTGCCTGGTTTGTCTGACCAACTAATCCCAGATAATGTAACAATGGATTTTAATGGATCTCTTCACTTTTAGAAAGGACATTTGCATTTAAATAGACATGTATAAAATAATGTGTCGACAGAAAGAAATTATGCTCATGGTGGGAATTTCTCCTTCTCATTCCAGCAAACTGTAATCTTGGACAAATCGTGACACTGTGAACATTGGTTTTATCATCTATAAATGTCAGGGTTGGATTTTCTAACTCCTTAAAGATCCCCTCAAGGCTTGAAATTCTAAGATTCTTGCACATTAAATGCAACTCCTTTTCAGCCTCTGTGATGAGAATCAAGGCCCAAAACTTGTGCCTTATTGTTCACTTGGCCCTTTTCCTAAGATGGCAATTGGAAATACAAAGTCAAAATAAATATGAGAAAATGGGCAAGTCACTTAACAGTTCTTAGCCTTAGATTTCTCATATACAAAATGGGAATATTAAGAGTACCCACCTCATAGGATGATATTACACACACCTGGCAAAATGCCTGGAACAGAGCCAGTGCTTTCTAGCTCTAGCTATAATAACATGACATACACTGGCGTGATCAGTCCTGTTCTCATCTCTCCAGAGAAATCACAGTATTGTCTGGGGTTTTAGAAAAAGCACCCATCACCACTACTTCTTTTTAAACCACTAGGTGTTTTATGTAGAGTGCATATTTTAACTTTGTATTCCACAGGCATTGGTGTCTCACTGGAAGCTGGGCAATGTTTTTATGAAGTTGTATATCACGCATGTGTTCATTTATGCATGCAGACTCTCACCCCCTTCCAAGCTGTGAGAACAATAGGCATGTTAACAGTCTGAAGCGAGAAGGATATTAGCTCCATGAATCTTTATTTTAAATTACATTTCTGTGTTAGAGGTGTCAAAATGGTATAACAAGTTAAGCGAGATCATCTTCCCCAGTGCGGCTATTGACGTTGGTTGCACACAAATCGCGGTGCAGGTGATGACAGCAAAGTCCATGCCATCATTTATTTAGGAAAGTGTTTTTTTAACAGCTCCTTCTGTACGCTTTCCTTACTTCTGTTTCACATCAGTTATTTTTGACATGTTGCCCAATGTCAGGATAACAAAAAACAAAACAAAACAAAACAAAAAAATTGCAGTATCCAGTGAATCAATCAGCCAGATGTTTGGCCTCGCACTGGCTGAGACATCTGGATCTGTAACTAAATGTTACATTCTTTCATCCGGTTACTCTGTGTTGAATTACTAGACAGAGCCAAACAATAAACCCAAGAAATCTTTTTTCTATTAGGAGAGGGATCATAGTATCTTGAACCTAAAATCCCAGGGCCAAGGCCTAGCTTTTCCTCTTCATAGTTTGCACAGCCTTGGGCAGAATTAGGATCCATTGAGACAAAGTGCGAGGAAGCATTGTATAGATTCTAGAAGCTCATGCTGTTAAAAGAATTTTAGTCCCTTACTTAGCCATACAATGGCCAAGCAGTTTGTACTCCCTGGAAAGAACATTGAAAAGGAATAAAGATAGTCTTTAGAACCCCAGATTTCAAAACAAGGTTGATAGTAAAAACAGTCAAGATAGATCAAGTGCTGACTATGGGCCTCTGACTCTTTCAAGTGATTTACACCTGAAAAAAACAACTCTATGCAATGGACATCATCATCATCATCATCATCATCATCATCATTATTTTACAGACAACATCACTAAGGAGGAGAAAGGAAACAACTTGCCTAAGATCAGAAGGTTAAGAGTCACCAGAGGGGAGAGGGGAGGTTATTTCAGGGGAAAAGGGGAAGGGTTTAGAGCAACAAGTATAAAGGACACATGGACAAAAACTGGGGGGGGGGTGGAAATGGGAGGGAGGTGGGGAGGGCTGGGGCAGTGGGCTGGGATGGGCATAAAAGACAGAAAACTGTACAGGAACAACAATTAAAATAAAATTAAAAAAAGAAAATACTAAAGATGATGCTGTGATAACAAAAGTATAAGAATATTCTGAGTAAAAAAAAAAGAGTTGAACTCAGAAAATTTGATTCTACAGTCTGTTTCCCTAACCTCTATAATACTCTGTATATGACCTCATACAAGAGAATTCTGGGGGGAATACAGTTCCTAGAAGGTTATGCACTTTTGGTAAATTCTTGATCTAAACTATTACTTAAAGTAATTCAGAGCCCTCAAGTTATTATATTTTTTCTGCTTCATTTCAATAGGAAAACATGTTCTGAATATGGAAGGTTCTATTCATTTTTTCCCTTCACTTTCAGGGTACAATAAATATTTATTGAATACCTATCAATTGAAAGGAATGATCTGGGCTACCTCTCTTCCTCCTTTTCTTCCCTCTTCCTTCTTTGCCTATTTTAACAATTTCTTACTTACAACAATTTTATAAGATAGATTTGTGTGTGTGTAGCTTGTGAATCAAGGATTTAAATAACTTACATAATGTCTCATAAATGAAAATGACAAGCAATATTTTAACCCATCTTAGGACTGAAGGCCCAGTGTTTTATTCAACAAAACATAAAATATTGCTATTGTTAACGAGTATAATGATGAAAGTTACCATTTATATCGTACTGCAGTAGGCCATCTATATTGCTATATGCTCTGCATGCATTGTCTAATTTAATTACTACAAGTTGTTGTGAATGACACCTGGGTATCAGCAGACAACTCTTTTCACTCACCATTATATCTTATGATCTGGGGTCTTCAGTCATTTTCATTACTTTTGTTCAGAGTGACCTTTACTTAATTAATTTGCTTCTCAGAATCCTCCATTCCTCATGTTTTGAGGAGCATGAGTTTATAATTAAGGAGTAAATTTGGTCATCAACTTTGATGGTCCATGGGCAAAGCTGACGTGTTTTAAAGAGACTTTTCAGGGTGTGCCGGCTTTGTGTTGGGCTGGTTTCTGGAACAGCTAAAACAGCTTTTGTCAACACTCAGCCTGATTAAATTGCAAGATTATGATGTTTTCAGACCCAAAATGAAAGTGACACATCCTTGTTCTTTTAGTGCCCTCATAAAAGTCAAATGTTTATTCTCAGGAGGAAATTTAGAGGGTGGAAGTAAAACCTCGATGAGATGCAACATAAATAATAGAAGTCCTTTTCAATGAAATGACCTGAGGAGGTTTCTTCAAGGAAATCAACTATAAAATAGAACAGTTTAAAGGTTTAAAATGCATTTTAAAAATATAGTGTCAAAAAGATTAAACATTTAGTAAATAGAAGGGATTAGACAAGTATTCATATACATGTGAATTAAAAAAAAGCACTAGAAATGCATTGCTCAAAATCCCATTTTCTTAAAAAATGTGTATATTTTTAAAAATTCTCAGCCTATAAAACCTGAGAAGTTACTGGGCCAGAGCAAAAAGAGCATTCTTCCTTATCCTCTACCCAGCCTTTTGTGTAATAGTACCTGCTATTCCACATGCATGCACATATGTGTCCATGGGCACACAGACATGCCAGTCACCCTTTCTCCCAGCGCTTGTTACATGGAAGGCATTCAAGAAACGGTCATTGTCCTCACTAATCACATTCTTCTTATTATTTAAGTGCAGATGATACAGAGAAAGACTAAACCTGGGTTGTTAAAATACCACAGGGAAAGCTCTAAAACTTTTATACCATCTCATTTTATTTTTCTTATTACCCCAAACTGTCTTCATTTATTGATTTAGAAATAATGTAACAGCACAAAATTGAGTTGTGTCTCCAAAGAGCATTTTTCTACGTTTCCTGCTTGTGTACGAGAGTGGAGCTAAGTGCTGACACATGGGATGTGTGAGAGACAAATGCTGCTGCTTCCCAAGTACTGATCTTGCCCAAGATGTAGGTGATTGTTTGGGGTTTATAGTGATTAAACTTGCAGAGGCAGATAAATTGGCACAGACACATATTTGTATGGATCGTTTTTATGAATCTTGCCTTAGAAATTTCAATCAGGTTATTTGCCAAAGGGGAGTGGCAAGGTTTGGTTATTGGGTAAAAGAAAAAATGTTAATCTAGTTTGACTGGATTTTGGTACTGATTTTGAATGTCATCAATAGTTCATTATAATGAATCAATCTGCTGCACTGTATTTGCAGATAAAATGGCTAATCCTCCCATTCCTGGGCCTCTTCCTCCTTCCTGCCTTCCTTCCTTCCTGCCTTCCTTCCTTCCTTCCTTCCTTCCTTCCTTCCTTCCTTCCTTCCTTCACTTCTCCCTCCCTTCCTTTCTTTTCATTTTCCAACCCCACTGATTGACTTCTTTTCCACCGTGAGCCACATTACCCCGCTGTCTAGTTATAACTCTAGTCAAAATAGAATATAGACCCAGAAGAAGGGGAGTATGAAAGCTCAAAATTGGTGTTCTCCACATGCTAAGGTGCCTTCAAGTTTCAAAATTGAGCTCCTTAGAATTGACTGGTATTACTTATTAATATCACTCCATCTAATAGTAACACAGACACCTGTGTGCTAGCCACAGGTGTGTGGTTCCCTTCTCCCGGTGGTTCTCTCTCTCTCCTGACACTGACAAGCGCTCCCAGACTTAACTGGGAGGCAATATAACGTCGTGGGGGAAGTCTGCAGGTATGGTGGGAGTTCGGCTGGTCAGTTCCAGTCCCTTCCCAGCCACATGCTGATCTGTGTAACCATAAGTAGTCATTTAAGACAGCTAGGCCTCCTTTGTGTCATCTGTACTATGGGGTGATAGCAGCACATGTTTCTACCTGCTGGAAATGTTGCAAACATTGGATGAGTTCATGCACATAGAAAGCCAGTTTCCAGGCTGTGGGACTTTCAGTGCTAAAACCAGGACAGTGTGAGGCAAACTGGGGCAGGTGAGTGCTCCCTTTTTGCAACACAGTACTAAGCACTTTGTGGTCGTTGCCCCGTTTTAACCTTGCAGCAACCCTCTACATTCTACATTCGGAGAAACCCTCAGTCCTGGGCAAAGTGGGACAGTTAGTCACTTTGGCACTCAATAATTATCAACCGTTATTCTGGTTATTCCCTTGGCTGTTATAGAATTTCTTACTATAATGCCCAAGAAAAAAAATAAGAGCCAAGTAAATACTGGTTATATTTTCTTGACTTCCATGTACATAATACTGTTATTCTACCTGGAGATTCTCTGGTATTCTGCTGCTCTTCTAACCTCCTTTCTAAAGTATACCTTTCTGCAAAGGTTGATATGACTCAGTTGGAGTATCGTCCTGCAAACCAAAAAGGTTGTAGGTTTGATTCCTGGTGGTCACGGCACATACCTAGGTTGCGGTTTGGTCCCTGGTTGGGCCACATACAGGAGGCAGGCGATCCATATTTCTCTCTCACATCAGTGTTTCTCTTCCCCTTTCTCTCCTTCCCTTCCTCTTAAACAAACAAAAAGGTACTTCTTTCTGTTCTGTTCATTCAAGACTCAAATGGCCCTATCTTGAACCCCATACGGGTCTTTCCTGTTTTTTTCTTTTGACTATAGTTAGAAATTAACATAGTGACTAAATGCTCACACAAACCTGAGTAAAGGAAGTAAGGTCAAAGATTGTAATGTAAATGAAAGTCTTTTCTTTTTTTGTATGATATAATTCATATTATATGTGTGGCATAATATGAAATCTGAATGAGAATAGGCAAGATAAAACTCTCAAGTATGATTAGATTCTTATTTATGATGTGTTCAGGTAATGTTTTCTTTCTTATTAGTCAAAAATAGCTTTGTTTTTTTTTCCATTGCATAGTTTGACAATGAAGAAAAGTGTATTTTAAAAGACTAAGTTGGTGAGGTCTGTCTCTTTTATTAAATAAATTATCCTAATAGAAAACCAGGTATCCTGATTAAAATCAACCATTTTTGCTACATCCTACCATTTAAAAAAAATCACCTTCACACTTAGTTTCTCTTGCCATCTTTTGTTTGGAGTATGTGTGGGGTGTATTACTACTAAGCTGCAGCTTTTTTAGGATTGCAGAATTTCCCCCCAGTTCCCTGGTTCTTCCTTCAGTGTTACCCCTTGATGTGGCATCCTCATGCCTTCGGAATTGTGTTCAAAGGAGTGTAGGTGTTTAAAATCCATTGACAATCTCACTTCACTTAAAAATAATTGCAGGTGGTAAAACAGCATTATATAGAGAAAAGATCTGTTGACATCTGTGTTTTTCTTTATCTTTTGCATAAAGCTTCTTTATGTTGTTGGGTTATGATCTTTGTCTATTGCGGTGATCTTTATTCCCCCACCCACATTCAACTGCAGCTCCTGGTGATGAGTTTAATTTGATAAATGATGTATTGAAAGATATAAAAGGTGTTAATCCTTCATTGCATGGGGCTGTGGCATGTAATGTGGCTGATTCTGAAAGCCCCGTGGACCTGAGCCTGGGTGGAAAGCCTGAAACGGTAAGCAGTGATTCTGAATACTATTGACTTTGGTGGAACACTAAGGCTGAACTATCATGAATATTTCTATCACATAATATGAAGGACTTTTCTAAAAATCTTGCAAGTTATACTCCATATTATCATCTTCTCTTCTGTGTAACAAATGACTGAGTGAAAGCAGTAACTAAAAATATGTGTCATTCTATTCCAGAATATTCATGATTTGTTATGAAGTTCTTCTAAAAATTTGTAAGAAAAATATTAACTTCCCTTCCCTTAACAAACAAAAGCAAGCAAACACAGACATCAACTCATGTCATATGAATTGCATTTGGTTTGGTCAATCTCCGGGTGACCAGTAATCTGTTTTTTTAGGACTGTCCCAGTTTTAATACCAAAAGTCCCATGTCCTAGGAAAACCCTGTCTCATGGGAAAAATCGGAGGATTAGTCATCCTAATTTTTATTGTAATGATTAACGTGTAATATAGGAGCAATGATCAAAGAGATATACTTATTTCCTTTTAATCTAATATTAACTTTCAAAGACATGTTTACTGTTCAGCTGATCCTTGAGAAACCAACTTCTCAATGGGCAAGCAAATGGCTGTTAGGAGGGGAGGGGAGAGCATCTGTTAGAACAGTATTCTCCTCCCGTCTCTCTCTCTCATTTAATTAATTAATTTATTTATTTATTTATGTTTTGTGTGTGTGTGGTTCTAATACCTATTTAATCCCATAGCCCTTTCTTCCTTTCATTTGGGTATTTACTGTTGCTTCTGGGTGGCCCACCCCCTAGGACTTCTTCAAGAAGACCATTTAATGAGATGATTGAGTTTCTCTAGGCTTCCTGTGGCTTCTGGTTCCAGCACACTATTCTCTCAGGCCATTAGATCAGGTAGGGTTTTGTCAGCTTGACATTTCTGAGAAGCCCACTTCCTTCATTTTCAGGATTAAAGAACAAGAAAATGCTAGCAGTTTATTTCCCTAAAAAAAAAAATCTTTAAAATGATGCTAGAGAGTTAAAATGACCATTTTAACCCAGTGGGTCACCAGACATGTGAATGTCACCCATATGACTGACATGCCATGTTTTTAACGTTGTATCCTCTGTGTTAGAATGTCCCTGGTTTGTTTCTTTGCTGTTTGTTTGTTTGTTTGTTATAAAAATGGAATTTTCTACATTTCTCTGTGTCCCTTGACCTCTTTGCTCAGTTTCTGTGGGAACATTTCTGCCGCACAAAGAGAGGCTGGAGGTTAGTGACACGGAGCCCTAGGTTTTATTTATTTATTTATTTATTTATTTATTTATTTATTTATTTTAAGCAATTAATGCTTTATTTTCCCTTTTAGTTTTTTTTCATGGTTTTAATATTGACTCAAATATTTGTATTTATTTCAGTTATTTTCCAATTTTTAAAAAAATTATTTTATTGTTGTTAAGTACAGTTTTCTACATTTTCCCCCCACCTCTCCCCACCACCCCAGCCAAACCCACCTCCCTCCCTTGCTTCCACCCTCCCCCTTGGTTTTGTCCATGTGTCCTTTATAGTTGTTCCTGAAAACCCTCCCTCATTATCTCCTCCCCCCTTCCCTCTGGTTACTGTCAGATTGTTCTTAATTTCAACATCTCTGGTTATATTTTATTTGCTTTTTTCTTTTGTTGATTATGTTCCATTTGTAGGTGAGATCATATGGTATTTGTCTTTCACCGCCTGGCTTATTTCACTTAGCATAATGCTCTCCAGTTCCATCCATGCTGTCACAAAGGGTAGGAGCTCCTTCTTTCTCCCCACTGTGTAGTACTCCATTGTGTAAATGTACCACAGTTTTTTGATCCACTCATTTACTGATGGGCACTTAGGTTCCTTCCAGCACTTGGCTGTTGTAAATTGTGCTGCTATGAACATTGGGGTGCATAGGTTCTTCTGGATTGGTGTTTCAGGGCTCTTAGGATATATTAGTTTTCTAAGGAAATTCCATACTGTTTTCCACAGTTGGAACCATAGGTTTTAAAGTCAGTTTGTGCCTAGGTTTTGAAGAATCTGTTCGGGTCTCAGATATGCAGGCTACTTACTCTGTGATAGTTATTTTGTCATCAACTACACAGAGCATATCAGGTATTTTAAGGATGAGCAATGGCCCCTGGGTAGTGGGGGGTGAGAGGGAGAATCCTAGTACTTTCATCTCTTGCAAGGCAATCCTTGGCATTTTCTTTAAATTAAACAAAAATAATGGGGAATATTGTTCCTGAATGTTCAAATTGGACTGGGAACAAAAAGTCAAAGTCTGGTGGAAGGCACTATACTCAAAGAAGTGACAGTGTCTTTTGGGCATTTTTTGGTGCCAGATAAATGATGATTCTATTTTTGGCTAAGGTTATTTTAATGAGCCCCCCTCCCCCAAACCTCCCGGTAGTCTGATGTGTGAACTGTCTGACCATCATCTCCTACTGTGAGTCTGTGAGAGGGCCACCTATTTCAATCCTCTCTTCCCTATCCTCACATCCTTAAGGATGTGATTTCACGGAGGAAAAAATTGTTGTTTTCCTTGAATAAGGCAAAAGGAAGGAAAGTCATTTGATGCATAAGTTAATAGGAGATGGAAGGAGGCTACATTGACACTAATGTATATTTAATATACCACCTTGATTTGTGACCTCAAGTTAAATACCTACACATGTTTGGAAGATACTTCTTTTCATAATCCTGTTAGCCTCAGTGGGAGGACATTTGTATTAGTTTCCATAATTGAAAATGCCAAATGCCTCTTTTCACTCTCCTAGTGTTTTGGTTTTAGGTAGCAAAGACACAACTCTTCTAATATGTATATCAATTCTAGTTGCTTTATAAAGAAATTAAGCATTTCTGCTTTGTGGAAGTCACCTTCAGAGTAAGGGTAGAGGTGACTGCTCTTGTCAGTTTTTAAGTAACTGGTTTGCATGTGTGACTCCCTACAGAGCTATTTTGTGTGTAGTTTCCCTCTGGGTAGGTATTGTGGGAAAGTAAAATGCAACGCATTTTAGAGTAGTCGTTTGCTCTGCCTGTTGATGTCTATATATCTCCTTTATGATATTTAGATATCTACTTTATATATAGATGTCCAGACTGATTACACACATAATTCCTGGATTTGAGCGAAAGAGAGTAATTCTTTTACCAGAATAAACATTCATAGAGCATTACCCTTTTCTTGTTACTGAAGATTGTTCCAGCATCCATTCATTCACTTATCACATATTTGTTAAGCATCTACTATGTGCCAGTGTTACAGAGGTGGAAGTGTAATCTGGGCCTGAAGCAGTTTGGAAATTTATGTTAAAAAGTGGATTCCAAATAAGTAATTCATGCAGTTTAAGAAATGGTTGACTGGTGTGGGGGAAGGGGTTGAAGAGTGGAAGGATCAAGCAAAAATGAAAAAGGACTCATGGACACAGAAAACAGCATGGTGATTGCGGTGGGGGAGGGGGTGGTTGGCAGTGGAAGAGGCTATAAGGGGGATACATGGCAAAGGAAAAAATACAATAAAAATAAACTATTAAAAAAGGAATGGTTGATCGAACTTCAGAGGTGAAATATTTAATGGGGTTTTTAATTTAAAAAATGATTATCTAAATTTTAGATAAACAATCTGCAGGTGGAAAAATTATTTTTTTCTAGACAAATGTAAGAGCCATGGAATTACGTGGATGAAGGAAACATTTATTAGGCTATACTGTTACCAAATGTTGTGACTTTGGCAAATTTATTTAATCTTTTTGAATCTTAGTATCCTTGTCTATAAAATGGGTTCAAACCCTACATTATGAGGCTGCTGTGAAGATTAAGATCATTTGTAAAAAATCTGAACCATAGTAGTTGCACAATAAATGGTAGTGATTATTACAGGTGTTTCGAGTATGGTAGGATGTTAAAAATATGGTCATGTAAACCCTAGTCTTTTAAACATGAATGAGGAAGAGGAATCACCTGTATACATGTGACTAAAGTTGATAGCTGTGATCATCCTGTAAAGAGCATATGGTTTTTCTCTGGAGAGTAATTTGATTACAGAGATATTATTCTGAAGAGGTAGTATGATAAATGAAATCATCACTGGCCAGACCATGTTAACAAGGCTCTGGGAAAAGAGCCATTTTCTTTTCACCTCTAAGACAAAACATAATACACACATGTATTTAATCAATTGTGGGTGATGGTGCTGGTTTACTGTGGTATTAGTAAGCTATCCTCAACCCGCTTTTCTTTTCTTTTCTCCCAGGTTTTCATTTCCAGTCACCCAAGGTCTGTAAGAATCAGTTGAGTTCAGCTTACTGCCTTGTTTAAAGCATATACATGCCTCCCCCTTCTTCTGCCCCTTCTGTAGAACTTGATAAAAACAAAGCCTATCCAGTACTGTTCTAAGCAAGGTGAAGTGGGTGACACCTGACATGCAATGTTTAACACAACGTAAAGTCAGGTGCTTGTTCATGACTCTGAGAGCAATGATCAAATACAAGGGAACAATACTTTGTCACTTGAATTTTAAATATTAAGATTCCAAGGTTCCAGGAGAATGGAATCATAGGACCGAAGACTCTATGCATTATGGCTAAAATCTAAGGCTTTCATTCTTACTGAGTTAGTTTTTTAAACTTTCAGTGACTTCACAATTGCCAAGACCCTCAAGGCAAAGAGTGCAGCTTTTATACTATTACATCGCCTTTAAAAGAAATTCAGTAATACAAAAAAATCTATTGTGGCTACATATTCCTGTTGGGTCATTCATCTCTCCTTCAACTTAGCCTACGTGGAGCAGTTCAGGTTGATCTCAATAACCAGATAAACTTGCCAATTTTATTTGACCACCAACCATGCTAATGACTTATAAAGCAATTATTCAAATGTTGGGGGAATATAAATATATGTAATCTAAATAAAGAAATCTGGAGGAAAAAAGTTGATTAGATGTAAAGAGTATGAACAAAGTTTTGCTAAATAACTTGCTCCCAAACAGAAAATGCAACCTTTATTTCATAGAGAAACGTACCTTAGAGATGTTGAGAAAAGCCTGAGATTATCTTTACATAATTGTGATAAAAGGGGAAATTTATGTGAGACAACCGCTAAGAAATGAGGCCCAGGCATGTACACGCAGATAAAAGCAGCGTGGAGTCCGTTAGTCCCACCGCTGCTGCAGAGCTGGACCAACTAACTTACTGATGCAGAACAACTTACTGATCTGGCAGCCGCGTAACTTCATGGTGACGGACCATTTTGAATAGGTTGTTTTTGGTTTTTGGTTTTTGTATTTCCTAGAGCAATCTGACTCATTTAGATTGAAATAGCTGTCAGAAGCTACGTCCCAGTTCAGCTGATCCCAACATTAAAATGTCTGTACATATTCTCCCTCATCCTCCCCCTTCCAGCCTGATAGCTGTAATTAGTATTATTACGCTCCCTCGTGGGAGCAGAAGAACAACTGAAATAACAGCCATGCACTCAGCAACAACTCACACCAGTTCAGAGAACTTCTTCCCATTTGCCACTGTCTTAAGTGGTATGTACATTTCCTCCTCTTCCTTTCTTAAAAAAAAAAAAAAATCCAACAGGAGAGAAAACTCTGAAGACAAACTATTCCTTTAAAATCATCATTTTACCTTATTTCAATAGCATACTTGTTATAGCAACCAACCCAAACAGATTGGAAAAATGATATTTTGATTCCAACCCCTGCACAGAATATCTCAGTGCTTTTCAATTGCTTTAGGGAGCCTGTGATAATAAAATTCTGTTAAATCTAACACCGTATTGAACTCTTCTTTGCCCATATTCTGATAAGAAATTTATCCTGGCACCGGTTTATTTCTGTTGATAATGGGCTTTGAGGCTATAGGGAAATGTTGATACAGCGAGCTACCATCTATCATTTTGACACCTACTCTTTAGCAGACGAAGAGAATAATGGGTACTTGGAGTGCAACACTGCAGAACAATGTCAGCCATCAGCATGCACGAACCCAGCGGCGGGTGTCTTGGTATTTGTGCTGTGACCATATATCTATGGCTATCATTCTTTCTTTCTCTTCTCATTTCTTTTCATTTTCTTTCAGCAGTCTGTCATTTGTTGCTTCACTTCACTTCATTTCTCCCCATTTCTTGCTCTTTTTGCTGTCTGCTACAATTCTGCGTAAAATTATGAAGTGTCCTAAAACCTCCTCTTTTCTGTCCTTGATTGCTTTCAATAGCTCTAATGATCCCATTGGAAAGTAGGTGGTAAGTGATTAGGCTCTGAGAGGGGACAGAAGTAGAAATCTTATGTTAAGCCTTCATGAGGGTGATAGAAAAATACAATTACTTATGAAGCTGTCTATGAGTTTCGGTTTTCTTACTCCAATTCCAGGTATTAGGTGTTCCCCCAGGTGCCTAGAAGTTAGTTAAATAATTTACAACTTAAAGACAAATAATTTCATGCTTTGATCTTTATAAGGGAGGATTCTATACCACCAAGGTACAGGAGTATGAAATCAATACAATATTAGGAAATTAAATATAATAAGTTTATATTATACCAAAGAGAGGGAAAGTAATAACTAGGCAGTCTTTTTACAAATACATTATACCATTCTATTTTCAATGACTCAATTAGGTAAAATTGAAATATTCACAGAAAATGAGTGCAAAGAGAGTTTTTGAGAAAAATGGATCCATTTAAATATATACATTTATATTACAAGTTGAATATTTCATTAGAATGATGATATCAAATTTATTTCTCCTTCCAAGACTACATAGATCTGAGGGTACTAAAGGGGGTGATCTTTAGCATTGAAAATGCAACCTGCTTAGGTAAATTAGTAGGTACCCTTTTCCTTCAGAGATGAATGTGAATGACCCCTACCTGCCATTCCCAGCCCCAGGATTCTTAGACTCATGGTACCTGGGAAGAGAGTGCATTTTTCACTGACCTTTAATATTAGATATTTTATTTAAATAAAGTCCAAAACAGGCTATATTCTGCCAAAATCATAGCTAAAGCATTGTAATATGAAAGGAAAAATTGGAATATTGCATTTTCGTTGCTGAGGTTTCCTCCCATGGCTGGGGTTGAATTGGGTAGCAAGGCATCATGCAGTTGTAGAACAGGAGGATGGATTTCTTGGTGCTTTCTTTGACATCTTCATTTCTGGCAGTGACACCGCTGCAGAGAAAGAGCAGAGAACAGGGAATGAGCAAAAGTACAGCATTTCTACTTGGTCCAGCTAATGGGAAAGTGCACTGAGAAAAGGGTTTGCTTTTGAAAGATGCTGATGTTTCATTTTTTGTATTCCTTACTGCAAACATATTTATCTGCTGAGTCATTAAGGAGAACCAGTTGTGTTTCTTCTCTGTGTTTTATTTCTTGCTATAGGAGAGTTTTATCTATTAAAACATCTTAAATAGATGCTCTGTTTTGGCACAAATAGCGCTAATAACTTGAATTTATATAGTGGGCTTCTTAAGATGCCTTCATAGTTTTATAGACATATTTTATGTTAAAATTCATAAGATATTTTCATGAGGGAGATTAAGACCAGCCTACCTTTTTAATAATATCGATAAAATTGAGTTCAGTTTAACAAATACTTATTAAACATCTGCTATGTGACAGATACTGCACTAGGGTCTTATAAAAATGATTTGAAATGAGTCAGACAAAGTCCCTTCTCTTCAGGCCCTTCAGACTGAGTATAAAAAGACACAGAGCAACATGGTTAACCAAAAGGCTAACCAAAAGAGGTTAGTCTTGGGATTTTGGGATGAGAATCAGAACACTGGTAAATTACTCATTGTACACTTCCTTCTGATTTAGGTCCCTCTCCTCTGCTCTTTTTTCTTTCCTGGATAACTAATTTTGGCATCTCCTCTCATGTACGTGATTTTTCTGCTCTTCATTTATTATTACAAGATATAATTCTACCAAGAAACCCAAAGAGCTATAGTTCTTAATACCATTATTTTCAGTCACAGTGAAAGCATGTGCACAGTACAAGGAGAACTTTGGGAATTAACTTGTGTATCTGTATGCATGTTCCAACAGAAACCTGGTGAGGGCCACATGTGTAATTTACAGTTTTCAAGTAGCAACAAACATTAAAAATGGTGAACGAATCAGCTTTCGACAGAATCTAGGTTTTTTGCAAATCCAAATCACAGTTAATTAAATTTAAATAAAACTAGAAATTCAGTTCCATAGTCCTAGTTTCCACATTTTACATGCTCAATAGGTGGCTATTTAGTGATCACTGTATTAGATAATTGGAGGGCTAGATATTCTTGACCCTTATATTTTATTGTCCTAATTTCTTTAATTTTTGTTTGTCTCTTTGTTTACATATAGTATTCTATGAGGATAGGTATGATAGAAATTTTTTGTTCATCTGTTTGTTTACATATAGTATTCTAGAAGGAAGGTATGATAGAAAGCTTGCCCAGGACCCAGGTCAAGAACTCCAATGTCCCAACATCAAGTTCAGTGCCGTATTCTGTAATATTACACTGGGGAAAGGAAAGTGTGGGGAAGGAGAAAAGAATGAGCGCTAACATTGGTCCTGCACTCAATTCACACCAGGCACAGTGCCAAGAACTTTACTTTTATTACTTTGACTTGTTCCTTATAAATAACCCAGCATACAGTCGACATTCTCATTTTGCAGGTGATGAAACTGAGAATCGGATAAATGTACTAACATCGCCAGCGTCATTGAACTAATGAGTAGTAGTCATAGCATTTGAGAAAGCTTGGACTGATGCTAGATTTAATGGTTTAAACCCCGTTATGGAAGGGAATCCAAGCAGGGGACCCCTGTGTTTCTGCTTCTTCTAATGTATGCAAGTATGTATTCTGGAGCAAGGTCTCCTGTTGACTTTGGAGGTTCTCACATATCTGTTGGATATACTTACAGTGAAAAAAATCAGGGCTCCTTAAAATTTCCATCACCACATGGAACATTATTACCTCAACTTTTAGGGGTTTTTTGCAAAATGCAGACCTTAGTGATAAAGGAACATGTTAGTAGCAGAATTCTCATGGGGGACAGAAAAAGGGGACATATCCTATTTTTTAAAAAATCCCACTTTACGAATTTAAGGATTGTATACTAGGGGTGATTATAAGAAGTTAAGAAGATTGAGGCAGACTACTTTATGAGTCCATTGCTCTTTAGTCCTTGAAATGATTTTATATTAATTTCACAACCATTTATTAAGCTTCTCTTTGCCAGGGTTGATGGTAGGTTTTGAGGCTGTAAATGCATATTAATTATATTTTAGTAAGCACAATATATTTGAAAGAAAGCTTCTCATCCTAATTTCTGCTTTAAGAGACTTTTATCTCTTTTAATAAAACTATTATTTAGGCCAAGCGCACTGCTCTGAGTTCAGTGGTCCCTGGCTTATACTGAGTCAATACTTTGCATAGTGTCATTGCAATTCTTGATTGATCAAGGGGTTAATCTGTAGATTCTCTATATTTGCTGTCTTTTGAACTGTTTTTTTTTTTTTTTTACTATTCCCTGCATATTTGCATCTCTATCAGAAGATATACAGGAAAATAAAAGCAGCAGAAAAAAAGCACCTTAAAATTTCCCTCCAAGTTATCAGTGCCCATGAGAGTTTGTGTTGGAAATAGATATCCTTGATTTTAAACAAAATGATATTATGCGAAGATTTCAGCCATTCATTTCATTTAATCCCCATCTCCCATTAGTGAATTTGCTCAGATTAAATTTTTGCAGATTCCATTTCCGAGAATGAAAGAAACATAATTACATCAAAAGCCACCCAAAACAGCCAAATTTTCTGCCAGGAAGTTTATTTTGTACAGCCGCCCTCAGATCAAATTATATGAAAAATATCTCACCACGTTGGATAATACAGCTCTGGAGGTGGAATGAAAGATAATAGGTAAAGAAACAGAAAGATTTCTGTGCAAGCAAAAGAAAAGAGTTGCTTTGAAAATGGTGTTTCAGAAGAGATAATACTGATGATGAGCTAGTGGATACTGTGGGAAG
This sequence comes from Anoura caudifer, assembly GCA_004027475.1. NCBI lineage: Eukaryota > Metazoa > Chordata > Mammalia > Chiroptera > Phyllostomidae > Anoura > Anoura caudifer. The sequence goes on from PVKU01000159.1 coordinate 621,828, forward strand.
TTTCAAACATAGGTAGAGGGTATAAGCAAGATTGGGTACTTAGAATAGACCTAAGGACAGACTGATTATAAAGAGGTTAGTTTATAGGAAAAACTAGTAGGGACTATAGAAGTAGAGTATTTGATAGATCCCTCAGCCCATGATATTGTGGCTTCTGTGTCAAGGAGGATGACAGTTATTCATTGCCTAGTTTTATAGAAACGATGATTGGTCGTGACTTCAATATTATAAAGAATGTGGCACTGTCTATAGAATGTCCATGGCGTATAACACATCTTTTATTATGAGTGCTACCTGGAATTATGTACTTGAAAAAGAAGAATCTCTTGAAACACATCCATGAAAGGCAGAGGTTTCATGACCCAGTGGGTGGAAGGAGACTGGGACACTGTGAAACAGTACCAGTCAGAAAGTGAAGAAAAATCTTACATTTAACGAGAGAGCAGGCTTCTTGCAGATCATCAAGGAAAGCCTGTGGAGGAAGAAGTTCCTCAGGTATGAAAGTTCCGTTTCTGGCTTGGCCGCTGAATGAATGACTCACCGTTTGCCTTTGTCAGCTCACTTAACTTATATGTGCCTTGAGATTTTTCACCTCAATGGGCAAGATTAATATGATACATTACAGCATAAATATTCACAAGGTTGGGTTAAAAGAACTTTGTAGAGAACAATAGAACTTGAAGAGGTCATCTCCCCTGGCCTTCTTACCACTGTTCTAAATTGACACAAGGTTCAAGCTTTGATTATACAAGTGTTTTCCTAATATCCCACTTAAATTATATAGCAGTTTGTGCTCACTTTTATATTTTTGATGCACATGGTAACACCAGCACTTGAGTCAGTGTCCCTTTAATAAAAGCTCGTTGTACAATCATCGACAGGTATCTCTGCACAATTTTCTCTTTTCCAATTATTTATGATCCTTAGCATGTTAGTAAATTTGCTTGATAGCCTCAGTGTTCAGTTTAATTTCTCCAGGCTTTTGAAAAGTGTGGACACGTGAGCCAGGCAAAAGCATTTCATCAAGAACATGACTGATCTTGAAGACAGAGAGCAGGGCTGATAACACACGTCAGTGAGAGTCAGTTATGAAATGGTGTAGTGCATTGCTGACTCAGAGAGAGCTAATGGCCCGCTGTGCCCTCCCCACCCCCATTTAGATTTCAGTATACTTTCCATATATTGAGTTTAGTGCTGGTTTACATCCAGAAAGTTTCCGGGTCCCATTGGCCTCGCACGCTGTTTGCTTAATTCACATAACTTGAAACCATTCAGGTAGATAAGAGAAACATGTAGAGGTATGGAGTAAGAAAAGTCTCTTTGCTGGCCTACCTTAAACTTGTCCTCACTTCTCTCCCCACTATTTGATGAGGAAGAATAACTTCAAGTTATTAACTTACTATGGGCTAGACACTGTTGAAGTGTTTTATATACATTACTTCATAGAATCCTTATTAGAAAGATGAGACCATTATACTCTCTGTTTTATAGAAGAAGAAACTGAGGCTTAGGTGAAATAACTCGTTCAGGAAGATTTGCTGGGATGTTTGATTCCAAACCCATAGTTTTCACCACCATGGCTGACTGATAGGTTGGGTCTACCTCTTACCTTCCAGTAAAATCTCAAGTGAATTCTTCCTCACAGACATTTTCCTCTTTCCAATCAAAAATATGTTCCCAGAAGATGACTGAAGCTCACAGTTAGCTATAAGTTACTTATAACAAGAACAGCTGACTTTTATTAAGAGCCTAACATGTTCTAAATCAGGGGTGTCAAACTCATTTTCACTGGGGGCCACATCAGCCTAGCGGTTGCCTTCAAAGAGCCAAATGTAATTTTAGGACGGTATAAATGTAACTACTCCTTAACAGTTAAGCGACAGCTCAGTGCTGCTGCCAGGTAGAAGCAAGGTGCTGGGCTGGATAAAGCAAGGTGAAAGGTCGGATTTGGCCTGCAGGCCTTGTGTTTGCCACCTGTGTTCTAAATCCTATGTCTGATACTTTACATGCATTAGGTTTAATCCTTGCAACAACCCTGCAAACTAGGTATTACACTATTTCATAGACCAAATCCCAAGATTCTGAGAACTTCAGTAACTTCCCCAATGCCATACATGGAGGTAGAAATTGTTTCTACCAGTAAGGCCTGGTGTATTTCTATTGCATAATGTGAGAAAAATATCAATGTCAATGCATGTTTTCTAACTGCTCCATGTTATAATTGAACAGTAGGAAAAGACTATGGCAGATCAGGTGGGCTTTACCGTCAGTTCTGAAAACATACAGCTGGTGTCTGCATAATTCATCCAGCCATGGAGTTGTCATGGATCACATTTTTTCCTCTTCTTTAGTCAGATGATTGTGATGAATAAATTACTTAAATGCAACATGCTATTTAAAAATATAGAATAAAAGTTCACATAAAGTGATGGTGACAGCATATGATTCACCCTCCTGCCTTCTGGCAGACAATAGACTATTGTAGGTAGGTTTCTAGGAATGGATATTTGTATAAAAATATGTCCAGAGATAATCCTACTAACATGCTCGATTACCACTTATTGAAGTGGCTATGAAATCAATTTTACATATGATCTGTGTAACCCAAATAAATGTCATCATTTCTGAGAGTTTAGCGAAAGAATAGAATCTAAATCCATTCTGGGTTATAGTTGTATCTAATCTAGAGGAAAACACACTCACCTGGTTCTATCAGGTTTGATATCTAATAGACCAAAGCCGTAAAATAGACATTCTCACCACACAGGCACCGTGCGTTCTTTCTGGATGGCAAAGATCTATCAATGATTTTCATGGACCATTGGCTAGCAGTGAGAGTACTCATTTCATTAGGAAAAGTGTTATGTGCCTTCATAGTAATTATATTGCCTGTTAATTTTGGGGAAAACACAAACATACATGCACACCACAATCTTATCTTTATCGTAAGTATATGTTTGATTCCTCGTAGAATGCACATATTAATGGAACTTTAAATGGAATGTTTATAAGTCAATGAAATAAATAAGTAAAAGCCAACTAAAATGATTGACCATTTAGAATCAGTCTGACAAATATTTTTAAAACTTTTTGTTTTACTTTTTCGCAAAGCAATATAGATGACCACTTTAGCAGCATTTACATAATTATATTTATATCTATACACGTGCATTTAATCAAGCCTTCATACACATCCCTAAGATGTATACAGAGAGAGAGAAAGAGAGAGGACCCACTCATAATTGTAAAGGAGAAATCAACTGTGGGAGTTTCTATATTTTGAAAACAAATTCTGAAAGTCCTTTGAGGGGTTCTCAGAGATTGATTAGAATTATAAATTTTGGTATTCAGGGTCTCTATTCTTACAGTTTCCCCCTCAGTAGCTTATTCTTCTCTATAATACATTTCTTCATCATTCCTTCTTTTTTCTTGCATAGAATAAAAATAATTTCCAAGGTCAGATTCTATCTTGCAGGAGCTGTCCCCCAAGGAGATTCATGCATCTTCTTAATTTATTATATCTCATAATAATCTCTTATAGGAAAACTGAAGGCGAATTAAAACCACACAGAGATAGTGCTTAAATATACTTTAGATCATTTTCACCACTGGCTCTTTGTGAAAAGAACAAATATACTCATCTCCAGATTGTCCATTTTATTGATCATACAATGGATATTTTTAATTCTATGTTATCTTAATGCTTTTTGTTAGTCAAGCTGTACTTGGTTGTATGAATAATTTGAATATTAACTTAAAGTATTATTTGGAAGATAAATATTCTGAAATCTCCATTTTCCTCTTCCATTCCTCCCCAAAGAAACTCCATATATTTATTTTAAACAAAACATAGACTGCTTATTACCATTTATTGGTTTTTATTATGCTTATTACTGATCCTTATTAACAGATAAAATTGAGCCTAATGATAACTTAATTTTGGAAAATCATATCTTTTCATGGTATCCATGCTAACCCTGAGGAATATAAAAACAGACCTTGAGAAAGCTCAAGGTTTGAATGAGTAAACTGACTTTCTTTCCTAATTCTACAAATCTGACACTTCTCATTAACACCTCTCATTGCTCTGGGCAAATCCCAAACCATCTACTGATGAATAAAGTGCTCTTGCTGAATTCTGACATGGCCTGTTCATTGTCATACAGAGAAATACCTAGACTCTCCTAAATGTAGTTGGTATTGCTGGGGCTTGCACCTTCTAAGCAAAGACACAAATTTTTATAGTTCAAATAATACCAGTGAAGTGTATGTTATTGCCTTCATTACACAAAATGCTCAAGGAAAACACTCTATCAATTCCAATTATGTTCTAGGAAAAGAAAAAAGGAAACTGAATAAAAAGCAACCCAAGAATGTTTGACCAAGCTGGTTATAGCTACTGAACAGTACATAATTGTGAAAAGTGCGACAAAATAATAAAAATAAACTGAGTATTTGTTAAAGAAATGAAAACATGGCAATCAAAGATTCTGGAAAGCAATTTAGCTTTCTATATTACTTCTCCATCACTTGATTATTTTACTGTTTCATTTCTGTTTACATACCCAGTTGATTCTTTTGCATCTGGATTTTGCACAATTCTTTCAATAATATATGGTTCAGTGGCTATAATTACAGGATTGTTAAAGTTCACATTTTACTATTCATCTTATTATCTCCAGTAATGGAAAGTTGGAATAAATGCACATAATTACATGGTTGGTCCTAAATTATTTTTATATTGCTCTTGCTAGGATACACTTGAATAGCAGCATTTATTCTCTAAGATTTATTTTTGGTGGTAGTGGGTTCTAGCAAAATAAAAGTAATAAGTACATAAATGGACGGGTCCTATGAGCTTACTATCTTTAGCTTTTCAAATTAAATCATCTCTCTGAGACTGCTAGGGACAGGAGGTGCTTGGAGTTCATGGAGGTAAACAGGTCAAGCATCATCAGAATTCTGATAGCAGGAGAATTTCTCTAATGGTATATTCATCATTTCATCTATCATTCCACCTATCCAAGCAGAATGACTCAGCAACCTACAGATTTATGGGCCAAAATACTAGAAGAGGCATTTCAATAAGTTTGATTTCAATCTTAAGCAATGCATGTGTTGTGAAAGAAAGGTTAATTTTCTTGTTTGAATAATTCCGGAAATAGTTTCAGAACACCACATTTACAGTACTCAAAGGATTTTATAGAAATATTAGCAGCATCCGAAAGCTCTAAATTATTCATTTTAAACTGTTTGTTGAGTGCCTGTTATGTGCCAGGCACTGGGTGACATACCAAAAGCAGTGTTACCAGATACCATGTAGTCTTTGCAAGTTAAAGATGGATGTGAGCCCATTTTATCTTTACAAATTTGCCTGCACTCACTTAGCTAGTCAAGAGAAAGGGGGATTAAAACCTTCTTCTTTCAATTTTGTTATAGTTCAGTGTTCTTAATATTAACCAGTACTTACAAGTTTACCCCCTCCCCCAAACACAGAACCTCTTCCCCAACCCTTTTTTCATAGAAAAAAGTTTGGGGGAAATGGCCTTTAAAAGAACCTACTGTTTTGAGTCTTCTATGACATAGCATAGAAAAAAAGGTCGAGAAAAGCATTCTAGACATGCTGGCATCTGTGTGGAGCTATCCCCATAATGTCTCAAGAGTGTCCTTGGTTTGTTGTTTGAGACCTAAGAGTTAAAAAGAAGTGCTTTCTGGAGGTATCTGTGCCTGCTTCCGCAGTGGGACACGCACTGTTCCACATCGGTGGGCCTGGAATCAGTGCCTCCCAGCTCATCCTTCTCTTTAGGGTGGCTGTGTTCTGCAGAAGAATAGCTTGCCCTGGAGAGAAATACTGCCTAAATATTAAGATTAGATTAGTTTTCACACTGCCCCACTTAACCACTAAATTCAAATTCCTCAGCAATCTACTATCCAATCTTCCCCAGGCATAAAATTCAGTTTAATAAATGGGTTGTATGCCATTACTTCTCATCAATATGTAAAACCTAAAAGGGATTTTTAAAATCCATACTTGTTGGTTAAAATAGGAAATATGGTCTGATGAGAAAAGTACATTCTTAGAAGTGTTTCTAATTTTTAATCAAGTCATTGCTGCTATTAATATAAATATTAATATATTCAAAATGTGGAAGTGCAGTTAAAAGAAAGAATCTTAACTTATATATGTATATAAATATGATTCCTAAAATAATTTCTCTACATACTTTTGTCACTTCCTTGACCCATTACCTCCCCAGCCAATATCATGTAATTACTGAACAAAGAATGTTTTCTTGGTACACTGGAAGAATAGACATGGGAAGCGAGCTCATTACATGAAATAAAACAGCTTTCTTTGAAGGGACACTTGTTCCTGGAGTAGATGGTGTCACTGATAAGGTTACAATTTAGGAACATTGGTACAGGGGTGGGCTTCTTTTAAATCGTTGAGCTTAACATTTCAAAGCCTATTTTGAAGACTCCAGTTCTTGTTTCCCATGTGTTAGATAAAATGCATCTTTATTTTTAGGACTGAGAACTCTCAAAGGTGTGGTATGTTTCATATTTGCTATATATAAGAATATTATGAATATGGATGATGGATCTTAAGTGTTCCATTCCAAGTGCACTGTTGCTAGTCTAAATTTATAGCCAAGAAGCAAAGATGTTGATAGCATACAATCCTATTAATCTAGGATATTGCTTTTGTAGATTAGAGCTACTCAGACTCTTACCTTTTACTTCTAGTTACTTTAAATCTCCGTACTGAGCTATCAGGTTTCCTTTCATGACATAAAAATGCTAAGTGGAACATACTTGAATGTTCAATCAGCTGTCTGACAAGTGTTTATTAGGCACTTATTTTGCTACAAATGTTGCCAGAGGAAATGGGCTCTTGCAGTGTCATGAGAAAGGAATTTCAGGAACACACATGTGGGAGAAATTTAAGTGTAGTGGCAATATTTATTAGGGTGAAAAATAATACACTCTTGGGGATGTAGAGAGTGGGCAGACTCTAGTAGCAACTGCCCCAAGATCCTCGCTAATCCTCCATATATTTTCTGGGTTTTGGGAATAAGCAGACTGTCTTTCAAACTATCCAACCTCTTTCCTGATTCGTCCAGGCCTGTGCTGGTCCCTCCCTCTATCCAATCCCTTTCTTGGATCTTGTGGGGGTTTCAAGCCCTTATCCTATGCAATCCTATTCCCAGACTTTCCCAGGCTAGGCTCCTCCCCTCATGGCCACCGTTTTGGCTCCTACTGTGCACGCCGCAAATCTCTGCTTTGTCATCTGGCTTCTACCACCTATGCACCCCTACTTCCAGCAAATTCCAGCGAAGGAATTCCCTCTACTGTTTTATTTGCCACTCCAAACCCCTGTCATGGGCTAGTTGTTACCCAAGAAGATTGGAAATAGGTCCCTTCAGTGGAGGATGTGGCTATACCCTGGGGTGTCTGTGGAGCTGCCCCTTCCTAGTTAATCGGGCTTAATGTCTGATTCCATTAGTTCCCTTCCTTTGTTAATAACTAGCTAATTACTTACTGTAACACAAGTACAATGATAAACATTGTCAGAAGTAGTATGGAAACTCAACACAGCCTCTCTGGCTTCCAGAAACATAGGATTTATTTGAGGAGAGATAAAAACACTGGTGAAAAAAAATTAAGCTTCAAGTAATACCATAAGAGTCCCAGTTTAATACTCTGGTGTTAGGGTTTTCCATCCAAAAGTTTTTCATAGACTATCTTCAGTTTAGCTTTTAGTTGTGAATGCAATTGCATGAGAAAGCATTTTTTAAAAAGGCATTCTGGTGATAATTGTTGTCATTGCTTGGTTAGTCTTTCTCACTTAAAAAAAAATTCTTTTTTACAAAGTTCTCTACCTCCATTTCTCCATTATATAACTTAAGACTTTGGTTGTAACATAACACTTGGATGCTAATTTAAGGGATCTGTCTGAATCAGCAACTCAGCTTTTTATTGTTTGTTTGTAAGAAGCTCTGTTTTTAAAATATATTTTGTTGCTACTATTTGCAGATGATTTATAGGTATGTCTTGCCTTATTCAGCCTTAAGGAGCTCAATCCTGTGTGAAACGCCCCCCTGGGTGTGGAATCCTTCTGTTTTTCTTAGGAATCCAAGACTGTTCCCTTTGGCAGATGATTTCATTGTTCCAACTCCCCATGGTGTTTCGTGGTACACAGTGACAGATCATGGCAAAGGGCCCTAAGCTCAGCACTGGACCTGGCTTCACATCATTTCATCACATCCATCACCATGCAGACCTCTCTCCTAGCCCTGTTTGCATGGTTTCTCAGACATTTTATAGGGATTTGCAGTTTATGCTTCTTTCGGAGTATTTCATGTTGAGCAGTGTGGTATGTAATTATCACGGTCACCAAGTGAAAGATTGGGTTACTTCCCATTGCTTCCCTCATTGTGAGTCACTCATGCAAGTAAGTCCATGAAAGTCAGCCCCAGAGACAGACACAGGGGCTGTGTGAACTGGGGCAAGACTAGGGAGTAAGATCTGGGTATGAGGCTTGGCTGTCTGCCTGTCACAGGTGTCTTCCTTGTCAAGCCACCCAAGCTTTCCTTTTCTCATCTGTTAGTTGGGGAAATTATAATGGTAGTCTTGTGGAGGTATAATAAGACTCCAACGCCTCAAACATGGTGGTAAGGACCAATAATTGTGAGTTATTGTATTTTCCTTTTAGTTTTACAAAAGGTGCTTTTAGGTATACAAACCTGTTGCTTTTGTCCAAGAGTGGAAGATGAGGGTGTTCCTGGGGCTTTTTGTCCTCGGAGGACCCTTGAAGGGTGCTAGATTAATGAGACATCTCTCTCCGAGTGACCAAAAACTCTAAAAGGGACCAGTGAAAGTCAGGTTCAAACGAATTCTGTGAAGAGTAGACTTGGAAGCAAAATGCAGGATAGGAATAGAAAAAGAAAAAAAATGTTTGTGATTTGGACTTTATTTGCCTTTGTTAACTGGAAAAGGGCCAGAGGGTAATCAGCCCATAGTGTTGAAAGCAGTTTGGAAAAATCATTGCAGGCATAGGTAATTTTTTGTAAAAACTGAACATGACTCTTTTGTGTGACCTGTTCATCATCCTTCGTCTCTCCTTTACTTTACCAGTCCCATCTTCCAACCCCAGTTCTTCCTCCTCCCATACTTTTTGTTGCCACAGTGTAAAGCAAATTATTTTTTCTAAAATATGTAAGTTAAAGTCAGAAATGAGGCAACTTGTAATATTTCAGTGGCATTGGTTTAAATCTTTCTGGGTACTGGGAGTCCCCCAAATTCTTCTATATTGTGCCTCCTCCCCAGACTCGTAAGTGACTGTTCTCTTATTTGGGTGCTGGAACGCCACTAAATAGAGCTTCAAATCAGGTGGTGATTATTCCTGAGACCATGAAAACTCTTTGGAACATTATATATCATTTATTAAGCCAATTTGAGTGCAGAAATATATTTTTAATCACCCTTATTTACCTGAGTAAGTATAATGGACCAGGGTGGCCTACATTACAAAATGAATTAGAGGATTTTAGTATCCTATCCCATGGTGAGCTTTAGAACAGTTCAGATATTGGAGATTTTCCATCAGATGCATTCTGTGGATTCGATAAAATTTATTTTGAGAGGCAGCATTTAAAGTGGAAAGAATTCTGTACCCCAGGCACATTAATTGGGTTCTAGTCCCAGCTCTGACATTTATTATTAGGGACTCTGGACAAGTCAGTTAGAGCTTTGGGGGCTCCATTTTCCTAATCCTTAAAGTAAAGTGAAAGATTTTTCATCTTATTTCAAATTGACATAGATGTAGGGCTCAAATAAAATAACATGTTTGAATGCACCCAGAAAACCATCAGGAATCCTGCAAATATTATCTAACAAAATAAAGAATTATATAATTAGTGTCTTCAAGGGAAGTCATAAATATCATAAAACCAAAATATGTGCTGTATCAAAACTTGGGAGATTTTAGGAGGAAAAACTGTTTATCATAGAATGACCAAATAACAAACTGCAGGTAGTCTCTGGTGTTATTTATTTTTGTTAGGAGGACTTTGAGACCTGACTCCAGAAAGAATTAATGAGAATTACACAGATTCAGATCTTTTCCGTTACCCATTGGTCGTATCTAAAAAACTTGCCATGAAATTGCATTGGTTTCTACAAAGTGACTGTATATTCTGGTTCCCCTTTTCAACTGAACATGTCATGAGTCATAACACATTTGTCTACTTCAGCATTGCAGTTTTAGGAAAAGGTAAATGCAGGCTTCCCCTCGCACCGCCCCCCCCCCCCCAGAGGAAAAGGTGTAAAAAACCTGTGTCTTATATTTCCTCTTAGAGAAGGGGGATTTCTTTGGTGCTCAGCAAGTAACCTTTTTACGGTCTAGCGATAAGGAACCTGACTGATAATTGCTATACCAGGTAGTGTATGTAAGACGAGAGGCTTGCTCACACAATGCTGGCGTGTCCAGATAGACATAATTACGGAGAGCAAATTACCATCCTCAGAAAGAGAACAACACAGAGAGTAAGAAACACAGATAAGGAAATCTCTGCCCCAGAAATGAGGAGGAAGGCAAGAAATCAAAGCCGAATATTCCAGTGGCTGTTTACAGGAAGAAACAAGGGCAGCAAAAATGGAAAGTCTTTCATAGAAGTATAAGATAAAGAGCGGAGAAAGATTAAATATACTCCTTCCAAATAAAGGTTATTATGTGTATAATGGATTCAACAAGATTGACTGATTTTTAAAAAGTCTGTTACAAAGAAGAACAAATTTAAGAGACTAATAAGAAGAAAAGCACACTAAAAAGCATATATTGATTAAAACAAAAGTTAAAATTTGGAATATTTATTGTATGCAAGTCAGCAAGAAAAGCTGACCTAGCTACAAGGGTATTACTGGAATTTATTAGAGTGTGCATTTACTGAATTTTGCTATTTTTGTGTAATAAATAAATGACTAGAATAGATAGCAGACATTTTGACTTAAAACGATCAGTCGATGGGATTTGTTATTTCAAAATCATGATATATTTTTGATATGAATATTTTGCAAAAGCAAATAGCAATATTTGATAAAATTTATATTTTGAGGTTTATAGAGAACTCTAAAAAGAAATATTTTAAGTCAAAAAGATATTTTAGTACTTTATCTGATTGCATTGAAAGGCATCATTATTTATGTTAATATATTATTTAACTAAGATACATAAAGAACACATGCCTCTGAGCTTAGTTCTGGGATTGCAGGGAATGGGAGATAATAGTAATGAGAATGAGAACAATAGTCAATATTCATTTCATATATTTTATTTGTTGCCATGATTAGTGATTTGTATGGAGCAGCTTTTATTCCTCACAACATATTAGGTAGGCACACTTATGACTTTGGTTTTCAGATATGAGTATTAAAGACCTGATATTTGAAAGAACTTGCTCCGAATCACAAGCTAGTAAACAGTAGAGTAGGGTTTTTATCCAGGCAGTCTCAAGATAATATTTGTTGAAGTCCTATTAATAGCCAGGCATTGAAATGGAATTTACCTACATTAGTTATCTCAGTAGTTCTTAACCCAGGGTGCATATCAAACTCACTCAGAGAAACATTTTAAAACCCTGATACCCAGGACCCACCAACAGGCTAATTAAATCAGAACCTCTGGGGAGAGGAGGTAGAGCTTGGCACCAGTGTTTCTTAAATAATAAACATCAGTCTATATAAATATAATATCAATATCAGTGTTTTTAAAAGCTTCCCAGGAGATTTTAACATGCAGTCAGGTTTTTGAATCACTGTGCTTTTAATATTCAGTGCAAAATCTATACATTTGTATTACAGCATTCCTCTTTTATTTATGAGGACTGAGAATCAATGGCAATACTGACTTGCTCCATCAAGGTCACTTACCTGGTAAAAGGTGGAGCTGGGATGTAAATGCAGTGAGTACCGTCTGGCTCAAGAGCCCTTGTTCTTCCAGATGCCTCATGTCTAGCCATTTTAACTAGGGCAATGAATTTCTTTGTTCCTGCTAGTTGGTGTTGATGGTAGAATTAAGTATTGACATCAATATTATCTTATTATATCCACTATTGAATACACACAAAAGGAGCCAGTTAACAGCATCTTTTGAACAGCCACTCCAGTGGAGCACTGTATTAATTACTATGGAAAAGCACAGGGATAGATACGTCAAGGTTCTCTCATCAGAGACCGCCACCTTTCTTCAAGGGTTCAACGCCCACCTGGGCTCCGTGGCCTGACTTCTGGGTGACCCATAGGATCCCATAAATCACCTGGGAAGGGTCTTTCCTTTTCTCTGGACTATAGCAAGAGGGCCTGGAGCTCAAACCTTGAGAACTACCGCCTCCCTTGGTATATAAAAGGGTGGGATTCCAGAAGCAGGGGTACTTTCTCTGATTTACCCCTGAACAAGGATTTTCTTGTTCCAAGCAATCAAACATTATTGAGAAAAATGATGGGTAGCACAGTTTTGAAAAATTATGTCCATTCACATGTATAACCATGCAAGTAAGTTCACACCTATGCTTATGTGCTACACACACACACAGTGGGGCCAAAGTAGGTTTACAGTTGTGACTATGAGAAACACAGAGTTTATTCTTGTACTATCATTTATCAATCATTGTAGTTTTCCATAAAAACAACTGTAGGACTATTTTTGCTCCTCCCTGTACATACTATATATTTACACATCATACCATATGCATGTACATATACATGCCGGCATATTTACAGAAAATTTATTTCATTTTTATAGTACTTTAAAGTATATAGTTTATTATATTAAAATATATTAATTTTTTCACATTGATATAAACTTAAGCGAGAAAAAGGTCAATAATGTTGCATTAGTTTACATATGGCACATAGTATGGATGATATCTACATAACCGTAGATCTGCCAGTGTGTATTTTCTGGTGTATTTATATTGAAATTGCAAATATATCTGAACAGTGTATGCACGTGACCTATATGAGATATATTTATATTTAGAAGCATGTGCCTTATGGACTCTGAATTCGGGCTAGAATGGATGTTCTCATCTGTGGCAGATTATCACAATTACTTACAGAGCTATTTAAAAACCCGAATCCCACCAGCCCCGATTCTGAGTCAGTAGGACCAGAGTGGCCCTGGCATCTGTGCTTTTAGAGGGTTCCTGGAACGATTATGCTGCTTCGCTGGAGAACACTCCCGCAGCTCGTGCGCAGGTAGAGATGAGGAAGGAAGGATGCCGGGCAGCACACCTTCTAGTAAGTGAAGGAACTGGAGGTCAGGAAGCGCATGGGCTCTTTTATGTTGGACCTGTTTATGTCAAAGCTGTCGAGCCCGTACTACGCTTGTCCTTTCACTTGGTTTTACACAAATAAGACGTCAATAGTACTAATTAATGCCAGAAGAAGGGTATTAAAAAAAAAATCTCCACTTGTTTTCCAGCTACTACATATCTCACATCATTGAGAAAATCTTGGAGGGAAAATAGCCACTTGCACACTGTCTATTGGTCAATGCAGTATTTATTAAACTTCATTTCCCTGCTGAAGAAGGAAAATCTTGCTTTCATGGAAAGGCAGCTGATCTTTCTGGGGGGAGAGAGGTTAGGATGGCTAGAGGCAGCTGTCTCAGGAATAGAGTAGAAAGCTGTTGCAGGGGCAGAACATGGGTTAAAATAGGTGGCTTTGAAGAGAGCGATTTTTTCTTCCCTTGTAACTTGGTTTCCAAGCATATGTAGTTGCTCAGCTAAGTGGCACCTGGTGATCACAAGGATCCTGGACGTAAATATAAATATTTATTATATATATTTAATATAAAGCTCCTGAAGTTCTTACCAAACTCATTTCAGCACCTTGAATGGACCATTCCCTCCTCTATACCTTTGTACTGACTTCTATCTACACCTATATTGCATATATATAATCATTTGCCAGCATGTCTGCTTTGAAATGGTAGTATCATTGGTAATAAGGCCCACACAGTAATCATTTTTCTTGGTACTCAGTAACTGTTTGCTGAATGAATGAATGAACACTTAAATGATCAGATGAACTATAATGCTTAGAAGTAACCCCTTGAGATCTGCACATTTCTTTGTTAATGAGGCTTTTTCTCTCTATTTCTCCTGAGCTTCATGATTCGTTATCTACATCACAGGTGATTTAGTATAAGGTTGAATAAAAACCTCCAAGTTAAAAAGGAAACATCTTAAGGTGTGTTTAGTACCTGAGTATAATCATAAAACAATGGCCTTCTTTAATTTGGAGTGAAGAAGGGAATAAGTCATCAAACCCAGAATCCATTACTTGGGCCGAGATATTAGCATTTCTTCCCAACATGGAATGAGGTGGGTTCATGGTTTGGGGGGGAAATGGGGAGACAATATGTGGCAACTTTTGCAATCTATGAGTGATTAGGGCCTGGACTTTCATGTCTGCTAGGAAGCCACATTGACAACAGACAGAAAATTCTTAGCTGGAACTCACTGGCTGACAGCTTGCAGGTGACATTGTGAATTTACACTGAATCTGAATGAAGTGTTAAGACAACATCTCAAACATCTTTTGCTTAATGAGATTCTGTACCTGGCTAGCAGGTCAGCAGTCTGATTTCCCAGTCGAGTGTCAGTTTACAGGTGCAGTCTTGAATAGGGACCTTGAGCTCATCGATGACACTCCCCTTTCTTCCTTTGCACTAACTACATCCATCAGCTTCTGTCAGGGATCCAAGCAGTGAAGTTAAATTGACAAGCAGCTCCATCTTCAGAACACTCTGTGAACTAGATTCATGCTACTCCCACTCCCTATTTCACGTGAATGGATACAAATTTTTTTTTTTTTTTTTTTTTTGAGAAGAAGCCCTGCTTCAAGCAGCTGTGTGTGGAGCTATCTTCCGTACAATTGTGTTAGTGTCTGGTGAAATATCCAAGGCCGAACTACAAAATAACCAGCCCCTCTCCTTTTTTCAAATCATCCATGTAGACCTAGGATCCTCTTAGAATACCTGGCTGGGAAGTTGTTTTAAGATGTTTTAACTGAGCAACGAGTCTGTAGAGAAGGATCTGAATGAAATGTTTCAAAATGAAACCCTTTGAATTTAATCATGCTTTTCATCTAACAATTGATAAGCCCCAGATAAACTAACTCATCTATTCTCTGCACATCACAGTGAAGTACCCAGATCATAGATATCCACTTCTACCAATGGAAAAGCAGAGAGAAGTGAGGAGACAGTGTAAAAATTCTTTAAGATGTCTAGAGGTCTGGCAATTGTTTCTAGCAAAACTCTTGGCAGTGTGCCTATTCCCAATCACTGCCCATTTAAACAACGTAATTCTGCTATTAAATGAAAGAGAAACGTGTGATACTTCAAGCTGATTCAACTTCTAGAGACCAAAGCCAGGGTTTCAGCAATCCTCCAGAGAAGGCAGCTTTGACAAGGTTCCACAGGCCATGCCCCACCAAGAGTCCTGTCTTCTCAGAATTCCAGATGGCGTGTGGTCTTCCAAATCAACAGACACAGTTATGCCTTCACCTATGCCACACTCTGGTAATTTCTGCGCCTTCAGATGTACTGACCATACACCGGGTCTTTGCGGCCCCCAGAACTGATCTCGTTAACCTCTTTCCCTTTGGCTTAAGAAAAACCCTTGACACTTAGTTTAAATGCTAGTATGTCACCCTCATAACACTCATTCTCATGAGTTCCCTGGCTGCCTCCGCAGCTCCCAAAGTCAACTTATTTTGCTGCTGAAAAGCACTTCAATACACTTTCATTGCTGACATTGGTTTCTCCGTATTTTCTCAGAAATGGTCACATTATTCATAAACCCTGCCTCAAGTTAGGCACCCTTTTGCTAGCTGGAAGTAAACAAACAAATAAAAGTTCTCGTTAAGAATACAGGAGAATATTGAAATGTGGTCTCTGTCTTCAGGGGTCTACAAAGTGCATATTGGATAGCAAGGGGCCAACCTAGTAGATGATGAGAAAATAATGCAAATCAGTGTAAACTCAAGAACTAAAGTAATGTAGGGATTCACAAAACAAATATATTTTGAGCACCTGTTCTTCGAGAAGTGTTGTCCTTAGTGCTAGGGGGGAATGCAAATAAGTTTATAATGATACCACTTATATTAGTTTGCGAGGGCCAGTGTAACAAACTCAGACAAATCGTGGCTTACAACAATAGATTTTATGTTTTCATAGTTCTGGAGGCTAGATAGCTAAATCAAGGTGTTACCAGGGCTATGAACTCTCTGAAACTTGTGTGGGAGAGTCCTTTCTTGCCTCTTCCTAGATTCTATTGGTCACCAGAATTTCTTGGCATTCCTTGGCTTGTAACTACATTATCCCAATCTGTGCCTCTCTCATTACATGCCCTTCCATGTATGTGAATATATGTGTGTGTGTGTGTGTTTACATGGCCTTGTTATAGGGATGCCAGTCATTGTATTTAGGACCCAAACTAATTCAGTATGACCTCATCATTGGTGACGACCTTATTTGCAAATAAGGTCGCATTCTGAGGTTCCAGGTGGACATGAATTCTAGGGGGATACTTTTTAAGGTCTTGTCTTTTGGGGACTTACTTTTGGAGGCTCATACATAGTACACCATGGCTAGTCAGAGGAAGAGGGCCAGTGTCCATGTCCAGACTCTGGAAAGGTAGCTGCAGGCAGGTCTGACAATTGCTATATATTCTTAGCTCCATGGGATCCAGAATAGCATGTTAGACTGCAATCTGCTGTGTGTCAGGTGGTAATCTAGGCTCTCATTTATTCAACTTCCAGACTCCTTGAAGATTGCAGGGGCTATTTTGAATTTGTTCATGTTTATGTAGTCACGTTCCTACATTCTCCTGTCTTCCTTTGTGGGTCTAGTTCATGAGCAGGATAGAGGTTGTTACTGAACACATTGCAGGTTACACATGAAACTATCCAGCCACCCATTGGATCTTACAGACTGAACTGTGATGTCCTGCTAGCAATTCTCTGGCCTCAGTCAGGTGCAAGAACTTATAGGAAGAGTAAGTAGGTATTCAAGGAACTACCGTCTAGTCTAATATCTTCACAAAATCACTACCTGTTTCAAGAAAGGTCCCTTGAAGGTCAAATCCTACCCATGGACCTTTTTTATTCAGTAAAGTGTTTTGAAATAAATTTTGGTTTTGAACGCCTTTGAAGAGGGTGGGCACTCTCCAGGCCTGCACAAGCCTCTCTCCTCCTCCTGATTTACCCCTGAGGGCCTGAACTCCAGATTCACGGCAGCCCCCCAGCCACCTGTGACTTAGAACAGTTGTGATCAGAGTGTGGTCCCAGGCCCAGCAGCAACAGCATCACCTGGGACCTTGTTAGAAATGCAAATTCTCTATCCAGTCTTCCAGACTTAATGACTTAGAAATTCTGGTGGGGGCCCAGCAATCTGTTTGAACATGCCTTTCAGATCATTCTGCAGTGCACGGTACTTTGAGAATCACTGACTTACAGGTAACTTAATGTTTCTCAGAGAAACTCTTCCTTTCTTGAAAAAGAATAGCATCTGTTCCCTTTTTGATGATGCACTTGAATGCCTCGCAGCCCACAAAGGTGCCTTATCGTACTCTTTTCTCACGTGACCCTTAAGAGCAATGATCTGGGGGAGCTGTTAACCTTTCGGCTCTACTCAGAAATGCACACAGCTTGTTCACTGAGGCGCCTGCCAGGGCCCTGGGCCTCAAACCCAGTCCTTTCCCCATTGCACTCTGCTGCTTAATGGCAGATTGTCCCGTACGTTGATGAATACATACAAGTGAAATGATCTTAGTTATTCTGGTTGGCAAGTGGAATAAACTATAAATGTTACAATTCTTGTGATAATCACACCATTTAAAATTTTTTTTTTCATTTATATAATTTCCTGCTCATTTAAAAATACCAGCTCTAAAACAAGCACAGTACTAGGTGATTTTTAAACTTAAAAATACTCAGAGCATATGCATATTCATGTTAGAAATCCATCTTTTTAATTCCTCAGAGATAAGCAACAACTTACTTTATAGCTGTAAATAACCGGGGCCAGAAGTTGCACATTGTCTACCAGACTATACACACTTTTAGAAGGGTTATATTTAATGGTATGAATTAGCATAAGGAAAGTTAATGATATTTTAGACCTTAAATGTAAATGCATTTCATGAAGGAATTTATCTTACCTTCATTAAGTGGTCAGATGAAAACATTTTCGAAGATGTGTTGCCTGCTTATTTACCATTGTTTGAAACTGAGAGGTCAGATCAAAGGGGTTGTCAGGATGGGCTTCAATATCTTTTTTTGTTCATTCTTCACTTACACAAAAGATTACCTACTGAATGCTCACTATGTGTCATGCGCTGTGCTAGGCGCTTTTGAGACAGGTATGACCAAGACAGACTCAGAAGCTTATAAACCTTGCTGTAGAGAAAGATAGACAGTGAATTAATTTAATGAACATATTGTTTCTTACTTAACAGTTAATAATGTAAATATTAAATAATGTTTACTTATACTATAAAAGAAAAAATACAGTGTACTTAGAGCTGATAATTTAGACACCCTGCCTATCCGGGCATTGTGGGAGAATTGAGATATCAGAAAATAGATAAATCATGGTAGATGCTTTATTTGGTTTATTTGTGAAATAAAGGTCATGTGCCATGGCATGGGTATTAGTTAGAAAATCATGGATTGGGGGAGTCTGAAGAGGCATTAAAGGCTATAATATCTATTCTACTTTTCCCTGGTTTGGACATGAGGAGTCTAGGGCTCAGAAAAGGTGAAATAAGTTACTCAAAGCCACAGTCAGTGAATGGAAAATGTGTTTGTGGACACAAGCCAAGGCCTCCTTGCCTCCAGGCCAGAGAAGGGGACATGCCTCTCCCAAAGACAAATGAAATTGTCATATGGTGAAGGACATCTCTAAAGATTAAGAGGGGTTTGGGTGCAATGCTTGGGTATAGTGCAATGAGTCAGCTCAGTGGGTGGAAGGAGCAAAGGGGAGTGAAGGAGAGCAGAAGGCCCCGTGGCATGAGAGTCTGGGAACTGAGCCGCCCTCCACCCCCTCCCAGTCACTCAGATGTTTGCTCTTTCTGACTCTATCCCCAAATCAGTTGCTATAACTGGGATGCATTGCATTGGAAGCATAGAATAGCCCATGTTCTCACTTTTGCATGGGAAGAATGAGTGTCTCCTGTTTGGATAGTCATCTAGCTGCCTGTGCATGACCATCTGAGGCCATGGAATAGAATTTGGTGCTTTTTAAACTTGTCTCTGTTCTCCTATAACTTTGACCCCTGCATGTGAGTGATGGTGAAGGGCAGCTCTGAGAATTGCCCCAGGTAACATGTGAAATTCAATGTGAGTACTACATGCCACAGAGAGCTTGCTATGCCCAAAGGTGAGATCAGATGCAAACTTGACATGCTGTGGCTAGAAGAGAGGACAGACAAGTAGAAAATAGAATGGAAAATCTTCCTTTGCTGCCACCTCCTCAATTTTATTCAACTCTTAACTCAGATAACTAGATTGCATTACTGAGCTCTCAAAACTTTTGAAAAGGTGCAGCTGAAGATTAGAACTTCCTAGGTTTATTTAAAATAGTAATCCAAATGTTTCAGAGGCTCTGCTTTTCAATATTCCTTTCTAGCTAATGTTTTCATTTGATTTCACCTTTGGAATGGGTAATATTATCTGTACTTAATTGACTAGGAAAATGAGTAACAGGGAGGCTGCATGTCTTACCCAGAGACACTGGTTGCTAGTTAAATTTCCCCACTACTTCACATTAAAAGAAAGCTGTTAGGAAATGAGGTAGTTAAAGGTAATGAGAAATCCAGTGCACTTCTGGAAATAAAGGACAGCTAAGGTTTTGAGTTCCTCTAATTAAAAGTAGGGGGCAATGGATTAAAACTAGGAGCACACACCGTGATTAAATTTTGAAAGAAACACACGGAGATTTAGAAATGCAGGGAGAGCTTATGGGAACAAAGGATGAGGGAGAAAATAGGCAAGAACAAAGGGCCCAGACAGAACAAAGCCGTGAGATGTGTGCCTGCCTTGTTTAGGCTTTAAAGCCGCCTAAGTTTACCAACTTTCTAAGCTTACCCTTTCAAGAGGGATGAAAGAAAGAATGCTGCTTCCATTAGTTCGCTTGCTCTCTTCTCTTATGTATCTACTCTGGCAAATGTGTGCAATGTGTACGTGTGCACACGCGCACATACATACACAATTAAAGAGGGAGCCAAGAGAAGTCAGTGGGTGGTGAGAGAGGGGGCCTAAATCCATGTGATGATCAGGTTCATAGCAATTTCCCCAGGAGACTGTATCATATTCCAGCGAAAAGGAGTTCAGCAGAAGGTTGCCATGGCAACAAAAGGCCTGAAATATTGACTCTGACTAGTAACAGGCCAGTGAAACAGCCTAACTAGGATTTATGGCACATTATAGTGTGAAAAGCAGGAGAAAATTACTGTAAAGGCAGGAATTATAGCACAACAGAACATATAAACTCCCAAATCCATCTTCCTAATTAAAACAGCATACTCAGGGGTAGAGCGCATAGTAAGGCTGTTAGTGTAAATGGGGATGCGCTATCAATGTTATAAAGTTTATTGTTCTTAAGACTAACTGTGTATGTATTTGGAGAGCAAAAGGGAGGGTAAGACAGTTAGGGGAAGGATCGAAGCAAGAATGCTGTCTGGTCAGTTTAATCTCTGCAACCTCGCGTAGGGTTTCTCTAGATTCCAGACTCGGATCACACAGGAGAGTTTAAGAAGGTACTCAGATCCTTCTGCATGTAAATAAGTTAGGACTTCTGGACATGGAGGCCAGGACACTGATACCATACTCAGTCCGGTTGGAATTCACCAGGAAGGGGGAAGAAAATGGGGGAACTAATCAATGAAGTTTACTGTTGAGTGAAAAAGTACCCAAAACTACAATTCAGGCATCCTAATATCAATGATAGTATTCATCGAAGTAATTTAGGGATATCAGATCAGATTGGCTTCCTAAGATCATTCTATATTCTAAATTTCTGACTGAAAGGAAATAAAACAGTATCCCACATATATACAAGGCATGCCCAATTGGCCAAATGTTTCTGTTTATTATAGACAAAGAAATCAAGGCAGATTCTAGTTTGGTAAGTGGCAGATTTAAAGATGCAGAGAAATAAGGCCAAGACCCAGAGTCATCATTCAATAGACAAGTGGCTAGTAATGTAGCACATCATTTTGAAATAGTAGAGGAAAATTTTTTAAAAAACAGGAATTTAGATGCATCTTTGTGTAAAATAGGATATAAAACAGGTCAGAGAAATGGGAAGGGACCATTCTTGGGTGTTTTTCAACACATGAGATTCAAGACCATCGTTTCTAAGGATCTAAGGGGATCTGGATACAAATTGAAGATAACAGTCAAAGAAAAAATAAGAATCAAAGAGATGTTGCCCAGACCTGAAGAGCACCAAGCAAGGGGACTCCAAGAAACTGCAAACAGGTGGACATTGGCCAAATTCAACCCACAGATTTTTGTTCGACCAGAAAATTATTTTCTTTTTTTAATGAGTATCTAAAGATCCACAGAGGGGAGAATAACTCCCTTGTGTGCCGCCCTCTCATCCTTTCCTGCAGGCCTTATTTTCCTGCCTTCCCCTAAGCCTCGCACTTCTCAATGTCTCAGAGTCTTCCTCACAACGCATACTTCAGGAGGAATCTTTTGCCAGCATAATTCTTAGTAAAGGCACCTAATTTCTCAGATTCTGGTCCGGAACCTTAATTCTCCATCTGAAGCTCAGTCAGGGAGAATGAGAAAACCATTATTCTGCAGTAGTTAATTATTCATCATGTATTCAAATAGCCATTGAACAAGTATTTACTGAATGCCTTCTACATTTTAGTAAGTGCAGGGAATAAACCCATGAACATTTCAACCCAACACATGCCCTTTTGGAGGAAGACAGACATTAAACAGACACAAATAATGACTTAATAAGTATAGTAAATGTACAAAAGAAAGTACAGCATATTTTGGAAATTATAATACTTCCTCGAACCCCATCTATATTTTCCTATGACCGTAGTTGTTAAAGTAGCCCTACCTGTTTTAGGGTTATGAGACTAGAGAATCCCACTTCATTCTGATTTGTGGTTCAGTGTTATACTCAAGATCCTAACAATCAGCCTTTTTCTTCTATTTTAAATACATGGCCTGAGGGCTCTTACAATAGACGATTTCTAAGTAAATGTTGATACCTGTATATTTTCATGCTACCCACTTCTTTGTCCTAAAATTGCATTTTAGGAAAGAATTATTACTGAAGATTCTTAGAAGTTGTGATAGGCAACACAGGTTTTTCTGTAACAGAGTGAACGCATGTAGTGCATATCGTTAAGCTATATACATTTAAAGCATTATTTATGCTTTATTTATAAGTATTTGCTATTGATAACAGCTCCCCAAAGTGAGATTCTCCAGTATTGCTCCAGCATATGGGATTTTTGCTGTAAATTAATAATGCTGCGATATTTTCTTTAATGAAGGTGGAAATGATCGCTTTATTTTAACAAAGGGACCTCTATGATCCCCTGGAGTTTGAGCCTTGAATGCAGACGATCAGGGCTGCTATATCACAGCTGTCTCCAGCGCTGATAATGACTCTCCGTGGGACTTCGTAATTTCTGCCTGCAATCCATTGTTTCCTCTCAGGAGGCACTGAGCACATTTACAGGGAGATTCTTCAGTCCAGGCGCAAAAGAGGGTGTTTACATTTCGTGTGTGTGTGTCCCTACACTTGGTTATTTGACTTTCTGTCTCCCATTGTTCACATTTCCTTTACTTTTTTTGTAGGTGTCTTTCTTCCAATAGAAATACACGTGATTGCTCAGTAGTAGGTATTAATAGGTATTATTATTGCCTTTATTTATTCCCTAACCCCCACTCCTTTTAAAAATTGACTTTCCTTGTGCTTCCTATGCCTAGGCATAGTAACAATAGAGACAGTAAAGAATAATCATTAAAAAATAAAAATAGAAGCAGAGAACTAACTGGGAGTTCTAATCCTGGTGCTGCCTTGGGCACCCAGTCTAGCTGTGCCTTGGGCAGTTTATTTAACTGATTTTTGCCTGAGAGTGGCTGGAAATGTGTATGCCTCACTCAGAACATTGCCCTACCCTTAGTGAGTGGAGTGTTACATATTAGTTATTATTATGGTGGCAGATGCATAAAACTTCATCCACATACTCTCATCACGGGTGGGAGGGAAATCATATTCAGAGAGTGTATCTTGCTGTGCTTGAACCAGAAATAGAATTCTGGACTTACAGCTGGTAAACCTGAAATTAAGCCAGGCCTCAAGCCCTTTGGCTAATCAGGCATATATTACAGTGTTGAAGTCATGTCTTTTTATCAGCATCCTTCCAGAAACCCAATGGGGGAGCTCCTGGGTCCGGAACTATAGTATTGTGTGCCCAACGAGGACCAGGTGCCCAGCACAGAAGGAGTGTCCACAAACATTTGCTGAACTGCACTGAACACTCTTTCTCCTTGGATGTGACACAGTTTAACATACTCAAAGGAGCATGCTAATATCTCCCTTGCTCCTTACTAACAAACTCAACCAATGTTAGGATAATAACCCTATTCCATCATGTTGGATGCTTCAGAGTCCAACCTAAATTTTCTAGGGAATGGCTAAACTAACTGAATTATTACATAACTATGGTTAATTTTGGTAGTAACAGGTTTGAGTGATTTCTAACTGCTTGCAATTTGTTTACTATCCTCACCAATCTGTGAATTTATAGTTTAACATTTCTGATGATTATCCTGTACTGGTTGTTCAGACCTAACCTCAAACATTTGCAGTCACCCAATTAGGTAGTCTTTTAGAAGAATTTTTTCTAGTGTGCTCATCTGGGGCAGGTGAAAATGTTTGCATTCAAGTCACTCTGAATACAGAGAAACTATTTTAGTTCTTTTCACCTCACCCTCCTGCTTTCTCTGATGTTCTCTCCAAACTCCCTGCCTTCCTTCCTTTCTTCTTTCCTTCCTCCCAAGAACATATCTTCCTTCCTTCTCTTGTTTGTAAGTCCTTCCTGACATCTGCTCTCCGCCCTACTTCATTTGTTTATCATTTGTCCTTTTCCTGGGACTTCTGGTCTTTTCCATTAGCTACATTCATGATGAAAACTTCCTTTGATCCTATATGTGTCTATGCCTTGGAACATCATTACATTAAAGTAAGCCTCCATTTTCCCCCTTTTATCAAAAAGCATCGCCACCCCCTGATTAGATTAATTACCATAAATTTCTTGTCTCTGGATGGCAAATTCTGCAAAACTTTCCAACCAAGTAATTAGATATTATTATAGTATATCTTCTCATTAGAATCTGAGTAGGAGTATAGACAGCTAACACCTTCCACTGAGTAAACTGTTTGTTATCCTCAAAGTTAATTAATATGTAAATACTTGCTAAGCAAAGGTAACACATTTTTGATTAATGTAACAATAGGAGCACATACACACACACATAAAATCTTCTCAATATTTTGCCTGGAATAAATTTGACGTTAAAAATAAATCGTGTACGTTATGTAAAGACATATGACAACATTAATGCTGCGAGAGCTGGGGCACATTCATCCTGACCCTCCATCGCCCGCCCACGCATTTTACGATCCCTCACTCTTTATAGTTTGCTCACCAGCTGCAGCTGCTCACACTTACTTAGTATCATGGCCCATTTGCTGCTTCGTTAGCTTTTGACACTTTGGAACCAGAAAGATCGCGTATTAAGCATTGACATTTTCTATCCCTTTTCCATAGCTCCAATCACAGGGATTCTCTACTCCTTCCACCTTTTGTTTTGACTTTGGGTAAAGAAAGATAGATTACTTAGATTTCTGTCATAAATTTTAACTTTACCAAATGACCATTTTCATGTATTTTTTAGATTTCTCTAAGTTCTATTTAATGTTTTTTTTTTTTTCTGCTTCCATTGACTCTGTGTTTCACTGTTACAATTGGAATGGTTAAAGAGTTCCTTCCCAATACTGAACGTGTAACAATTTTCATAATTCTTCCTCATTACCATAAAGTGTAATGCTTACATGAGCTACTCACAATGCACACTGTGGGCCTGAATCAACCCCACATGTTCATTTATTTTGTCTTCTCATTAATTCAGCCCAAGAGCTTCCTAATGTTGCTTTCCTTTTGACACTAACTTGTTCTTTCTAGCAAAAAAGTTTCCAAAACTGCATGAAAGACTCAATCAGTTACCATATTTTTAGGATTATAAGGTGCACCGGACCATAAGATGCACCTAGGTTTTAGAGGAGGAAAATAGGAAAAAAAATTGAAGCAAAAAATGTGGTAAAATATTTAATAACCTGTGACCCCACTCCACTGACGCACCCCCCTCCCACAGTGAGCCAGGTAAGCGACATTCAGACTATAAGACACACCCACCTTCCTCCCAAATTTGGGAGGGGAGTGCATCTTACAGTCCAAAAAATACAATATGTATTATTTGTAGGGGCTTCCTTAGTGTGTTTGTTTAAAAACTCTCTCACCCCCCAAAAAACCCCACAAAAACCTTTTTTTTTTGCCAGAGCTCCTAGAGATCTCAAAACTTGGTCTTTTCCAGGAATGACAAAAATACTGAGAGAGACAAGATCAGGCACTGCTTAAAGTCATAGGCTTGCTTCCGGTTTGGATTCTGGCACCGCTTGCTATATGACTTTAGGCAAAGTACCTAACCTCTCTCTGATCTTCACTTTGTCATTTGTAGAATGGAAGCTAAATAGTTCTTAAATCCCAAATAAGAGCTAAAAGCTTGATTCATAGTTCATTAGGATGGATATATTATTCAAATTACCATTCATTTATTCTTTCATTTGTTTAGTCTGTTATTAACTCTGTTGAGTTCAAGCCACCGTCTTAGGTAATGGTGATACTGTCTTATGTTTTAAAACACACAGGTTCAACACATTCTTTCAGGTATAATCTAATTTTAGCCTTTAGATACATTTACAGTGTTTTGAGAGGTGGGAGAGGATATGACTTATCAATAGTAAGTGACTTTACCCATGGCCAGCCAGCTAGTAAATGACATGTTCTTCTGACCCCAGGGTCCATTCTCTGTTTACTCCATCTCTAAGGTTGGCACAGGATAATTTTTCTCCAAGTGGTTTCTGTACAGGGCCTGCTTTGCCATGTTTATGAGTGATCATACTGCCAATACATACAGGGTCTGGCAGGAATAATGCCTGCTTGTGTGTGGTTGGTAGGGTACGTCTTGCATGAGATAGGCAGCAATTTGAACATGTCACCTAAAATGTCATGGTGTGTTTGAGTGTGATATTGTTATGTTACAGAATTACATGCTTATGATTTTGTAACAAAGGATTTTGTCATTATAAAAAAAAGCATTGTTTGTGCCGGACCCTGTATGTCAGGAGTTGCAACACGTGGCCCATACTCCAAGGACGGCCCATGCAATGTTGTCCAGTATTTAATAGCTGGGGCATTTTATACCACAGTCTAGTTTTCTTGCTTCTCTTGGAACATTAGAAGACCTGGAATCCTGGTTTTGTGATCATGTCAGGTAATGTCCAGCTGAAGCTGCCCTCTTTGATTGAGGCATTTGCTTTTTCTTCACAGTCCCCCTCACAGTCTCCAGGAAATGTTTTCATACGTTTTTGTTTTTGTACATCTTCCACCCTCTTAGCCCACCTAGCATTTGAGTTTTCAACTCCTGTTTTAAGCTTCAGATATGGTAGATACTGATTATGATTTGGATAAGTGAGTAATAATCATTATTCTACATGTACTTTACAGTATGCAAAAAAAAAAAAAAAACCTTTAAAAACAATCCTATGCTATACTTCTGTCTTGATCTTACACCAATTTGGCCAAAATCAGTCCAATGGTATGCAGTAGAGGCAAAATTAAAATTCAGGACAGTTGGTTTTAAGTCTAATGCTTTTCTCCTATTTATTCTACTAAAATTAATTTATTTGCTTATTATTGCATATTCATTCAATAAATGAAGGAATACTGACAAATGCCGAATGCATTCCAAACCCAATAGTGGAGATACAATGCTGGATCAGGATGGACCTGGAGATATAAATTTGAATAAGGTGTGGCCTCAAGTCTTAAGAATCTCATGGTCTATTTACCAGCAACAGATAAACATATTGTTCTGAGCATGCTGTGATGTGTATATAAGATATGTGTAGGTTCTATATAAATATCAAAGAGCATGTGATTAATTTTGTGGGTTCCATGTACAAGGAGTAGCATGATTGATATGGAGCCCTATGTACTTTATCTGTAAGTGATTTTGGTTAATCTTCACATCTTCAAGGGCCAGTCTTCACCAAAGCACGAAAGAGGGACATGTAAAGAGTCCTGACTTGGAAATCGGGGAACCAAGTCTTTAGTCCTGGCTCTGACACTTTCTAGCTGCTTAATCTTAGAGAAGTCACCAACTTTATACGCACCTAAATTTCTTTATCAGGAAGTAAGGGGACAGGAGAGGGAGATACCAGATGCCAGAAAATGAGAAGGTTTCACTCACAAGTCCTTGTGGATTGGTGGGGAATTGATGGAAGTTATGGAAAGACGTGACTTCGCCCAGGTATGAAAAATTCGAGGCCAGGTCTGTGCTTACTAGTAAAGAGTACTGTGGTCAAAGAAGTTATATCTTTCACAGGCACCAGAGGAAGAGGTAGAAAGAGTTCTAAGGGAAAATAATGTAATTTTTTTTTGAAGTAAAAGTGAATAGAAATCTACAATTGCAATTGGTTAATACAAATAGAAGTTATAAGAAAAAGTTAATACAAATAGAATGCATAGCAAGCTGACTATTCATACCAAAAGACCTCCACTTGAATGTGCCCTTATTGAAAAAAGATATGTTTATTGATTTTAGAGGGAGAGGAAGGGGGTGGGGAGAGATAGAAAGAAAGAGAGACAGGGACAGACAGACAGATTGACAGTGATTGCTTACCTCCCTTACATGCCCCAAGTGGGGATCGAACTCACAACCTAGGTGTGTGCTCTAATTGGGAATCAAACCCTCAGCCTTTTGGTGTATAGGATGACACTCCAACCAACAGAACCACACCATCCAGTGCTGAATGGGTGTCTTTAATGTAAGTGGGGCCCAGCAAAACAAGTGTTGGGAGATTTTAAAAATAGTGTGATCGCTTTGTGAGGTGTTAAACTGATTGGACTGCCTTTCTCATAATGCTCCAAAGGACACTTGACTTAAGTCATATTCTTCAAATTTGGTAAATTAATCATTATAATGTGCATTGCTGCTTTGGGGTTTGATCTTTTTTGAAAAAAATCATGTTACACTTCTACGATTATTTTCTCACTAATCTCTTTGGTTTGTTTTCTAGTATGGACTTCCCAATAAAATCATTGTCCCTCCTTAGGAATTGCCAGAAGTCACCTCCCAGGAAATCTGGGAGGTGATTTTCCCTGTTGGGTGATGGATGCACAACCCAGGGTTAGGAGGCAGCATAAGGAAACCATGTGGTCCTAGAAGCACCCCTCCTCTCTTCCATCTGGACTGTTTGATTGTCCTCTTCTCCCTGCCACTGCTGCTGCCATCCCACAGGTTTAGATTCTCTGCTGCCTGGCACCCGTGTCAGTGCTGTAAATAGGTGTGCGTGGTGAGAGTTCTGAAGGGAGACCCAAGACTAGCCCCTGAAATCAGATTCAAAGCCAGGTTATATAACCACTGGGGCTGGACCACTGTGTTACAGCCTACTTCTCCTTCCTCAAGGATAGATATGCCTCTGTGTAGAGGTACAACAGATGCTGGACCAATTGGATTTAAAAAATATACTTGCAACTTCTCCTCCCCCTATGGTTTATCAGTAAAGGAATGTCAGTGAGTCTTAAGGATGAGCTATGTGGTCCCTTTGGATTTACTGGAGTGATTATACCAGAACTTGGGATTTCTGATCTTGGCCTAACATCATGAGAGTAGACTCTGTCATGAGATGTGGTTCTCAAGCAAATGCACCCTATTACCTGATAGTGCCTAGTCTCGCTGGCACTTCCTTAAGGAGGGAAGTGAAGTTGATAGTGTGATCTCATTCTCAAGATGACATCTTCTTATCTTTTCTGCTAGAAGGCCTCACCCATTTCTGTCTCAACCATTGTCTATACTTTTATGGATGCCATGTAGATTTTACAAACCAAGAACTAAAATGCACAATCTAACAAATAATTTTCATGTGTCTTCAAGAGGGTATTCCAGACACCGTTGAGCCCAGTGTTTGACAGACTCACTGTTTTGTAAATAATGTTCTGGAATACTGCCATGTCCATTCATTTACATGTTATCTATGACTTATTTTGTACTATAATGGCATAGTTGAGTAGTTGCCTCAGGTACCTTATGATCCACAAAGCCTAAGATTATTACTAATATGTCTTTTATAGAAAACGTTTGCTGCCCTTTCCCTTGAGGATGGAGTGTGCATGCTATATGGAAATAAATCGGGAAAAATAGAACATGTTTGAAATAGCCTGTGCTACAAAATCCAGATTTTATGCTCAGCATGCTGTGGGAGGGGGGAGCATTGGGTCTGCTTGTTTTCTTTCTTGGCCATGCTGTCCTCGGAGGTTAGAGGACTGATGTTTGAGTAGGAAATGCAGAATGGGACCGTATGTTAGTCCATACAATAGAGGGCAGAGAGGGTCAGTTGCCTGCAGCTTGATGACTTAATCATCGTAGTATTATTATGCCATCTGGCCTCTGATGCTGTTCACCACAAAACTTTCCTTCAGGAAGCATCTTCTTTAACTTACAACTTCTTACAGTTTGACTCTAGTCAAAGAAAATACCCTCACCCCCCTTTTTTGGTGTCCCTCCATTTTTTAAATTTTTATTTTAGATATTATATCTTGCTATCCCAAATATGAAGTACATTTAATAAATTAAATTCTGAATCTTAATATAAAAGTCCAACTTTTCTTTCTCCCCAGTAAAGAAATTAAGCAAGTCTGCAGCAATGAAGACTTTGAGATTACTTTGTTATGCAATTACAAGTGCGTGTATATACACTTGTGTATCACACGCACGCATTCACGCAACCATGATCACACTCAAGGCACATAACTTTGAGCTTATGCTTTAATTGGCTTGTTCATGCTTCATCTGCTTTGAAGTGGCCACCATGTTATTTCTTAAAATCTTGCTTCCCCAAATATGACTCTGGATCACCTG
Organism: Anoura caudifer; assembly: GCA_004027475.1. Classification (NCBI taxonomy): domain Eukaryota; kingdom Metazoa; phylum Chordata; class Mammalia; order Chiroptera; family Phyllostomidae; genus Anoura; species Anoura caudifer. Next base: position 652,140 of record PVKU01000159.1, read on the forward strand.
GGAGCTTGTTAGAACTGCAGAACCAAAGGTCTCATCCTAGGCATATTCAATTAGAATCTACACTTAACAGAACTAGTGATTTATTACATGTTAAAGTTTGAGAACACTGTTCTAGGAAATGTCTTCATTTCTTAGTTCATTAGCTTAATATGGCTAATTGGGTAGAGTGGCAAGCTCATCAGAATTGCTTTGAAGCTGGCCAGGTAGACCAGTTGGTTAGATATGCCAAAGTTGCAGATTCAGTCCTGGGTCAGGGCACATATAGGAATCAGCCAATGAATGCACAAACAAGTGGAACAACAAACTGATGTCTCTCTCGCTCTCTTTCTCTCATTCTCTCTCCCTGCCTCTCTTTCTCTTAAATTAATAAATAAATTTAAAAATTATAAGTTAAGTTATAGGAAGGTCTATTTGTGTTCCATAACAGGAATAATTTTTATTTGAGGATATCCCAATCATCAGAATAAGGGTATAGTTATTATCATTCTTATTGTACAGATGAAGAAACTGAAGCGCAGATATTCAGTACATTTCCATGAACATATAACTTAGAAATGGCAGAGCTGGGATTAAAGTCCATTCTCTCCATCACTACAGGAACTACCTATCAAATACTGTGGAAACACTGAATGATTGCCTATCAAGATTAGAAATGGAATTCCTGCACTAATTTTGGGATTTGACTGGGTGAACTATACAGTCCTTCCACTTCAATGTCTTTAATTTTTATAAGACCAAAAGGCAAGCAAAAAAAAAAAAAAAGGAAAGGAAAGGAAAGAAAACACACAGTGGCAATGTTGATACACATTGTAGGCACAAATTGTCATGGTTTTTTTCCAACGTGAAAAAGCCCAAGGTGTTCACCTAGAACCTACTCACTTCCACTTTATATAAACATCTGATTGTTTTGTTCCAGGCATAATAGAAGGTTATACATTTAAATTAAGGCTTGGTAGTAGAACTAACATCGGCAAAAAGAGACTAGTGAACTTCTGTGGGAGAGAAAGGAGATGCTAACTCATTGAACAGATACCAACTAAGCACCTACTCTGTGCTATGATCGGAAGATCTATGCCATAGAAAGTAAGAAGTCAACAATTACTGCAGTTTCCACACATCCAGACTCTGGCAGCCTTTAGGCTTTTTTTTGAACTTTCATATGCAATGGCATTTTTTCCCTAGTCTTTAAGAAAATCATAAATTATATCCAGTTTTGGAAAGGAGTTATACATGATATTTTAAAAACATTTTCATATGAACTGGGTAATTTTACCTTCACTTTGGATGCTAAAAGTGTATACTTTAATTCATCTCAGACCCACTCACCGCCCAGTAAAGACAGATGTTGGTCTTATTGCATTAAACATTTTAATATACTGAAGTGGAAAAAGCTCTGGTCTAGAAATTTGGAGTTTTGCTGCTGATGTAATTCACAACAGGCTCCTATGGATCTCAGTTTTCACATTTATAAAGTGTGGGAGGTTGACTAAACTATCTTTGTTTCTTTTGGGCTTGAATGTTTCATACTTCTTTTATTTTTATAATTCTGCTTATTTTTATCACGTAGATGCCAGATGGCAAAATGCCCTGGCAGGATGTGCAGGATCCAAATTGATTCTGGGAAAATGGGGCACCAGTGATTCCTAAGGTATGAGGAGCTGATATAAACAGAAGCCTCTAGGTTCCAGTTCTATTTCTGGTGGCTGTAAAATGTAGGCATGGCTCAATATTAGGAGATATCTCCCAGCTTTTAATATTAGGTTTTAAAGTTGCCTAACAAAACCCATTGAAGCTGTTTTGTGCTTAGACTATTATAATGTTCTGAGATTAAGGCAGGTGCAATGTGGCATATAAGGCTTAATTGCCTAACCCCATCTTTAAGTTCTCTCAAAATTTTAAAGCATTAAAGATATAATGTTATTATCCCTTGGCCTGCTGCTATGAGGACAGGTTATTATCCATGTACATTTAGATGGCTTACATGCATGAATAGATAGTCATTGTATTGAGAAAAAATTCTAGAACAGACCTGCATTAATAATAAGTTTTCTGAGCACTACTGCTTTGTCATCTGACCGTACCATGTAGACCTCACATCTCTTTCTCTGTTGGGCTTAGATGCTATTCTTTCAGTTCCATGTACAATAAGGTCACAGGTTTCATGGTGTTTTAATAAAGCCTGTCCATCTGATGCTCTGGAGTTGATTAGTGAGAGGCATTTTCATGCTCATTACCTTGACTTGCTTTTAGTTTCATCTACCTTCTTCAAGAATCTTCCTTTAGCAATAAGAAGGCTAAAGATAACTTAAAGGGGGCTCATGTCAGTGCTGTAGAGCCAAATAAAGTACTGGTTTATGCTGGGAATACATTAAAGAAGTCTCGGAGTAGATTTTGGTTCTCAAGATCACACTTGGAAAAAAAATAGCTATCCAGATCTGAGAAAGAAATCTAAAGGAATGACATAGATTGAGTAAGAAGTTTGTTATGGAGTGAATATTTGTGCCCCTCCTTCCCCATACTAACGTCTTGAAACCTAACCGCTGAGGTGAGGGTATTAGGAGGTGGGGCCTTTAGGAGTCAATTTAGGTCATGAGGGTGAAATGTTAATGAATGGGATTAGTGCCTTTATATAAGAGGCCCCCTGCCTTCTGCCATGTGAGGACACAGCTAGAAGATGGCTGTTTGTGAGACACCAAATCTGCTTGCATCTTGATTTTGGACTTTCCAGCCTCTGGAATTGTGAGAAATAAGTGTTTGTAGCTTAAGCCACCGAGTCTATAGTATTTTTGTTATAGTAGCTGAAATGAACTAACACAAGTTACAATATTTATGTTACAAATTCTTAACCGTAAAAGTTACTTTAGCTTTTGTTTCCAAGCAGATTGGCATGAGAAGGGATTTTATATAAGTCATTTATGTCAGTTAATTCTAACTTTGAATGAACTCTTAAGATGTATTGGCATTCTTAAAGACTTAGGTAGCAAATTCTTGGTTATCACCAAGGGCAAAATGGCTACAGGAAACCCTCATACATCAATAATTACTTTAAATTTAAATGGAATGAATTCACTAATAAAAGGGCACAGAGTAGCAGATTGGGTCAAAAAATTAAACTCAACGATATGCTGCCTTCAGGGGACATATCTCGGTTATAAATCCAAAGATAGAGTCAAAGTGAAAGGGTGGGAGATCATTCTCCAAGCCAACAGCATCCACAGAAAAGTAGGTATGGCCATACTTATATCTGACAAAATAGGTTTCCAGATAAAAAAGATCGTAAGAGACAAAGATGGACCTTTCATAATGACAAAGGAGACACTACTTCAAGAAGACAAACCCTTCTCTATGTATGTGCACCCAATCAGGGAGCACCAAAATATATAAAGCAGCTACTAACAAAAATAAAGAGAGAAACTGACAAAACCACAAGCATAACAGGGGACCTAAATCCTCCACTGACAGCTCTAGATAGATCATCCAAACAGAAAATCAATGAAGAAATATTGGCCTTAAATGGCACATTAGACCAAATGGACTTAATTGACATATACAGAGGCTTTCATGCCAGGAAATCAGATTACACATTCCACTCCAGTGCACATGGAAGATTCGCAAGGATAGGCCTCGTGTTGTGTCACAAAACTAGCCTCAACAGATTTAAGAAGATTGAGATCATACTGAGCATTTTCTCTGACCACAATTCTCTCATTTTAGAAATCAACTATAAAAAAGAAGTAAAAAACCCACAGGTACATGGAAATTAAACAATATGCAACAAAAAAAAAAAATGCCTGGGTAAAAAAAAGAAATATAAGGTGAGATAAAAAGATATATAGAGACAAATGAGAATGACAATATGACATATCAAAACTTCTGGGATTCAGAGAAAGCAATAATAAGGAGGAAGTTTATAACATTACAGGCCTAACCCAAGAAATAAGAAAAACCTCAAGTAAACAACCTAATATTATATCTTAAAGAACTAGAAAAACAAAAATAAAAGCAACCCAAACTCAGAAGAAGAAAGAAAATAATAAAAATTAGAGCATAAATGAATAAAATAGAGATCAAAAAGACTATACAAAAAATTAATATAACAAAGAGCTGGTTCTTTGAAAAGATTAATAAAGTTGACAAAGCCCTGGATTACCTCCCTAAGGGAAAAGGAGAAAAGACCCATATAAACAAAATCAGAAGTGAAAGAGAAGAATTTCAGACATCCCAGATATACAAAGAATCATACTAGAATAATATGAAAGATGATATGCTACCAAATTCAATAACCTACAAGAAATAGATAAATTCCTAGAAATATATAACTTTCCTAGACTAAATCACAAGGAACTGGAAAATCTAAGTTGATTGATCAGCAGTGAGGAAATTGAAACAATCCTCAAAAACCTGCCCCTCCCCACCAAGAAAAGTCCAGGACGGCTTCATTAGTGATTTCTAGCAAACATTCAAAGAAGATTTGATATTTATCCTTCTCCAACTCTTCCAAAAAAATTGAAGATGAGGCAATACTTCCTAACACATTGTATGAGGCCAACATAACCCTGATCCCAAAACCTGGCAAGAATAACATACAAAAAAGAAAACTGCAGACCAATATCTCTGATGAATACAGATGCAAAAATCCTAACCAAAATACTAGTGAATCAAATACAACAGTACTTTAAAAAAAAGAATACACCACAACCGAGTGGGTTTCATTCCAGGGGCACAAAGACGGTTCAACATATGCAAATTGATCAATGTAATACACCACATTCACAAAACAAAAATCATATGATCTTATCAATAGATGCAGAAAAATGTATTTGGTAACATACAACATTCATTTATGATTAAAACACACAATAAAATGGGTATAAAAGGAAAGTACCTCAACATAATAGAGGCCATATATGACGAACCTTCAGTCAATATCAACTCAGTGGTGGAAAACTGAAAGCTTTTCTTCTAAAATCAGGAACATGACAAGGATGCTCACCCTCACCACTCTTATTCAACGTGGTTCTGGAAGTTCTAGTCAGAGGGATCTGGCAAGAGAAAGAAATAAAGGCATCCAAATTGGGAATGAAGAAGTAAAAGTGCCGCTTTTTGCAGACACCATGATTCTGTGTATAGAAAACCCTAAAGACTCCCCCTCAAAACTTGTTAGAAACGATAAACAAATACACTACAAAAATCTGCTGCTTTTCTATATACTAACGATGAAACTTCAGAAAAAGAAGTGACAAAAATTATTCCTCTTGCAATTGCAACCAACAGGATAAAATACCTATGAATTAACTTAACAAAGGATGTGAAGGACCTATATACTGAGAACTGCAAAGCATTATTAAAGGAGATTGAAAAAGACACAATGAAATGGAAAGGTATTTTGTGTTCATGGATTGGAAGAAACAACATAGTTAAAATGGCCATATCACCCAAAGCAATACAGAGATTTAATGTAATTCCCATTAGAATCCCAATGACAATTTTTAGAGAAATAGAGCAAAAACATCAGATTTGTATGGAACCACAAAAGACCCCAAATAGCCAAAACATTCCTCAGAAAAAAGAATACAGCTGAAAGTGTCACACCACCTGACTTCAAATTATACTACAGAGAAATGACAATCAAAACACATAGTACTGGCAGAGAAACAGACACCCAGACCAATAGAACAGAATCGAGAGCCCAGAAATAAAGCCATATGTATACGGGCAAATAATTTTTGACAAAGGGCCGAGAACATGCAATGGAGAAAAGAAAGTCTCTTCGATAAATGCTGCTGGGAAAATTGAAGAGCTGTATGCAAAAGGATGAAACTAGACTGCAGTTTGTCCCTATGTGCAAAAATTAACTTACAGTGGATTGAACACCTAAATATAAGATCTGAAACACTAAATTGCATAGAAGAAAAGATAGGTACTACATTTATGGGCCTTGATCTTAGAGAAGATTTTACAAATTTGACCCCAAAGGCAAGGGAAGTAAAGGCAAAAATAAAAGAATGGGATTATATCAAACTAAAAAGCTTTTGCACATCCAAAGAAACCACCAACAAAACAGAAATGCAGCTCAGTTCATGGATGAAGATTATTTGCAAACAACTGCTCTGACAAGGTGTTGATATCCAAAAATTTAAAGAATTCATATAACTCAATACCAAACAAATAAACAATAAAATTTAAGAATAGGCAGAGGACCTGAGCAGATATATTAAAAGCTGCTCAACTTCACTAGCTATTAGGGAAATGCAAATCAAGACAACAGTGAGTTATCACATCACACCTGTTCCAATGGCTATTAACAGCAAGACCAGTAATAACAAGTGTGGAGAGGTTATGTAGAAAAAGGAAACTTCAGTCACAGCTGGTGGGAATGTAAACTGGTACAGCCACTTCAGAAAACAGTATGGAGTTTCCTCAAAAACTTAAGAGTAGAGTTACTATATGACCTAGCAGTGTCTCTTCTGGGTACCCACCTGGAATGTTTGAGAGCACTATTTTGCAAAGATACATACACACTCCTATGTTCATTGCAGCATTATTCACTGTGGTCAAGACATGGAGACAACCAAAGCGTCCTTTGATAGATGATTGGGTGAAGAAGATATGGTCCATGTATACAATGGAATACTACTCAGCCATAAGAAAATAGTGCCATTTATGACAATATGGATGTTGTCATAACTTTTATTAACTGTCTGAACTTTTTATTAACTGTCCGAACCTTGAGAATAGTTTGCTAAGCGAATAAGGCAGCTAGAAAAAGCCAAGAACCAAATGATTTCATTCATAAGTGAGATCTACATAGTGCAGTCATAGACACAGACAAGAGTATGGAGGTTGCCAGGCAGAAGGGGGGGTAAGGGGTTGTAAAGGGTAGAGGGTGCCAAATATATGGTGATGGAGATGGTTTGACTTTGAGTGGTGGACACGCAATGCAACATACAGATCATGTATCGTAGAAATGGTCACTTGAGACCTTTGTGACCCTGTCAATCAGTGCCAACCTAATACATTTAATTTAAAAATAAAAGAAAATAAATACTTGTTAGAACAGATATTAACTCCTCAAAGTCGTAGCTAAAGGCTATGTGAGGCGGACACAGCCTTAAGACTCTTCCTCGTCCGAATTGCATTAGGGGTGAGGTTTAGAGAAGGGAGAAAGGGAAGTAGAAGGATATATAAAAACAATAACAATGATGGATCTACCAAGCAATTACCATGTGTCAGGCACTGTGCTATGCGAGCTTAGCATTTCACATACACTAAGTCATTCAAAACTTTTATTAACTGTCTGAATTACAGCCTATTATATAGTTCCTCAGATATATTTATAAGCCTTGAGTAAGGTCCAAAACTATTAAAAGGGAAATTGGGAATCAAACCCAGATTTTTTCTAATTCCTGAGCCAAAATCTTAACTGTCGTATGTTACTACATTTTCAGTCCTTTATCTGAGATAACACCGCTGACTTCGGGATTTGTATTACTTCAGCAGCATCTTTCTCTACAAGGGGGCATATCAAAATAAAAGTCCTCTCCAATATTTTGGGGGTTTCTCAGGTGATAGTTTACTTTTGAAAAGAGAGAAATAGAGGCAATTGACAGAAGCAAAGTCCCTGACTTTAGAAAACTTTCCTTTTTTTCATTTTTTTTCCTTGATGAGCATAATCATGTGAATAATTAAGCTTTAAGAGCTCAGTGACTGATTGCCAGCAAGTGACTAACTCTTGTTTATTTATAAGGACGTAGCATTCATGGGCAGATAAAATGCAGGATGATTTTTAAAATGTCCTAAGTCTTGCATGAGACTTGATAAGTAATGGAGCTGGCATGGCTTGGTGGTTAAGCTCATAGACATTTAAGTCGCACTGACTTCGGTTCAAGTCCAAGCTGCTGGTCCCTTGGGACATCTTTAACCCTTCTATGATTGATTTGTACAAGGAAAAACCCATGATAGTAGCTACTTCTTAGGGTCATTGAGAGCATTCAAAAAGCTAAGTTTTGCAAGTGCTAGCTCAATGCCTGGTATCTGATAAATGTTCAATAAGCCTAGTTTGCAATGTTTTATGTTGTAGAAGTGGCAAGAAACCTACTTATGTAGCTTTTAAGCTATTAGGAAAGGCAGGCTGGCTTCTCGGGAGACCTGCGGTTCCAGTGCCAGGGCCTTGCAAAGACTGCTTGGGATGGGTCTGTGTTCATAATTCCTCCCATGTTTATCTTTATTAGTCTTAGATTTGTAGTTAACTATTTATTCTAAGCTTTAGTGATTTTCCATGGCCTTCTCCAATTGTCTTAAGTATCCCATGAAATAGAGATTATATCCATTTTTTTTGGTAACACAAGAGAAAACTAGAGATTAGAAGAATGAATAGAAAGCTAGTATGCAGATGAGCTCTGGCAGAAATCCAGGTTTTCTGAGCTAGCGCTCCAGTTTGATTTCAGTCCACAGAGAAGAGTTGGAGACCATCTGGGTCATGCCTCCACTCGTGTGACGTATCAGAATAATACCAAGGCTCTAAAACGGAAAAATGATTTCGCTGGGGTCACGCAGCAAGTTAGAGACAACGATGGCGCCAACCCCCAGGCCTCTCTAGTCCAGGCCTAGAGGTCTTTTAGCGTCCCCAGGCTGCTGTGTCTTTGCAGTGCAGTGACTTGTGTGCTCTGCAGAGGAGGAATGAAAAGATGAGGCAGAAATGGGAGGGTGAGGGAGCAGGGGAGTGCCAGAGAAGGAGAGAAAGGAATAGACTCACATGGGAAGGTGAGATCAAGAGCAGGCATCCAGGGGTGGTTGGTATTGAATAGCAGCGCTTTCCACTTTTGGAAGGAATCCTTACCTGGCAGCAAAGGCGGGAATAACCAGAAAGAGACTATGTCTGTAATATATTTACCCCTGCTCCCATTCCATCACTAAGATGACCACAGCGATTACATCAGATGTAGCTGACAGTGGCAATGACAACCTCCCTGTGACATCTGCGCAGCCATATGGAAGCACCATCCCCATCTCCTAGCAGTCCTCTCGCTTAAGATTCAGCTTCCCCTCCACTGGTCTGCACTGCTGGATGTCAAAATCTGGCTCAGGCGACTCCGCTGTGGAATTCACTCACACAGAGGCATTTTCTTGACATTTTGACATTTTCTTAGAGAAAGGCAAAAGGCTGGCCAAGGGCCCAATCATCAGGCCCGTCAGAATCAAACTATATTTTCCAAGTAGCTGTCGATAGAGTGTGCATGAGATTATTATTGTTTGCCAACTCTCTATTGATCTTGGGTTTGTGAAGCTCAAAGTCTGTTTACAGCCATCTATAAAAATGAACGTTCACTTCTTTTACTGAGGGTTTACATGGTGTGTTTCTCTAATTGAAGAGAATGGATTCGTGTTTTCCAAATGTCACCGTTAATGAATTTTCCAAGGAATCTGAGTGACTGGTGTGCGAGGGTTAAAGATAGGACGGTTGTTGGAGGGTGAGGGTGGGAGTCTTGCTGGGGTTTGCAGTTGCTAGAGGCAACTGAAATAACTTCTTTACTCCGAGAAGTGCTATAAATAGTCCTTAGTCTATGTTGGTATTGTTTTTAAACTTGTCACCTGAGAGTAAGAATTCTCTCCTGGGTGTTTTGCCTGCCTCTGTTTTTGTTTGTTCTTTTGGATTTCCCCAAACATGGTTTGAGGTGACACTGAACATTTTAGTTTGAGTTTTGAGGTTTGGAGTTTTCTACTATCATTTGATCATTTTTCCTCCCTCCATAAAAGATTTGGCAGAAATGGCTAGAATTAGGAATTATGTCAGATGGAAGCAGACACAGGCAATCCCCCTTGACCTGCTTTTTAAGAGACGTGTTTCCACTGGCTGGAGGGGAGATGCAAACCATTTTCAGCAAAGCAACTGGAAGAGCTGTACACAGTCTCAGGAAACTGTATCCTGGTCCCTGGGACACTAGATGAAAAGCAGAAACTTCAGCCAGCCAGCTGAATGTTTCAAATGGAAACAATAATTCACTGGGATTTTTTCCCACTTTCCTCAGAAGGTTTGTCCTTTCATGACTTGAACATAGGCAATTTCTATTTTAAGTTTTACCCTCTCCATCCTGTCTCAGTCTCTTTAGCAGGGAGAAAGGGGCAGGTTTTATTCATAAAGCACATCAAAGTTTATTTTTAAAAAATTGTTATAGTCTCAACACAGCCATTTATCTATTCAAGGGCTTATTGAGCCCCTCTGAGGGCCCAACCCCCGATTCTGGGTTCTAGAACTATAAAAGAGTAAGACAAGACTTGATCCTCAAGGATCCTATGACCGTGTGTGTGTGTGTGTGTGTGTGTGTGTGTGTGTGTGTGTGTGGTGGGTGTCTATGAAAATACCTAATAGTTTGGTAAGGATTATGGTAGACGGGCTCTGCGAGTGTATTGGGAGAGCCTGACTGATTAAGGGGGCATTGCTTTAGCATATAGGTGACGATGGGGATATATCCTCTGCACTCTCTTATTCACCTCCATGTTTAACCCTTTTTAAAAAACATTTCATTCAGTTTGTCTCAGGAGTCTGACAGAAAAGGTAAAATTGTCAAGTATTTTGGGGAACACTACTTAGAACACTCAGGGATTTTAGATTTTTCTTTCTTTTAAATGTGCACATAAGATCATCGTGGGACCAAGAGTTAGAAATGGGCTCCTCCTTTTTCTCTAAGAGGCTCAAAGTGCGGAAAAGGAGAAGTAAGCAAGACTGAGGATTAAAGTCACAGGATGGATTTCCTTAGTGTGAATTCAATACCTGGAAATCTTCTTAGTTGTGCATTTGAAACAGATCTATACAATCTGGTATTTAGAGAAGTACAGTGGGAATTAGCAAAGTTGGGGGGTGCTGGGAAAGGGCAGATGTGTTCTTGAGGAGAACACTCTGAATGCAGATCATCATCTTTTCTCAATTAATTTTACTTTTAATAGGTGGTTGGTCTATTAAACAAAACCTTATGAGAAAAGTGGATTTTAACAATCTCTAGGAAAGTGTTCCTGATATCACATTAAATTAGGGCTGTGCATTGCAGAGCCCCCTGGTTGTATTCCCTCTTGCAAGAGTGTCTTTAATACCAGATGCAACCTAGTTAGAGGTGACATGAGATCACAGAATTGGAATTTTTTCTTCAAAGTTAGGCAAATAGAGATGCGCTATTTTGATATATCTAATATGCCAGATGCTGTTTTTTTTTTTTTTTTTTTGAGAATTTGATATAAGATGGTACAGGCCTAGGAAAATGGGTTGATCCCTCTGGAGATAAGGCAACCTCCTTTTCTTATTTAACAATAGGGCTTATTTGTCTGCCTCATAGCAGCTGACAAAGTGACAGTATGGAGTCATGATTTAGAGTTCTGTGTTGGGTCTTTCTTTCTTTCTTTCTTTCTTTCTTTCTTTCTTTCTTTCTTTCAATTTCAAAGTGGAAATTGCTCAGCACAGTGACTGGCACATAATACAATTTCATAAATTTTTATTATTACTAAACTGAGTATTTTAATAGGTATTGCCCCAAATATTCCTGGGTGCGAGGTTACCATCGTGATGGCCAAGTTGCACAAGCCACAGACGGGCACTTCAAGCTGTTTGCAGGTGCATGGGCCTCTTCACAAGGGCTTCCAGCCATTGACTTGCACATTGATTAGTGCAAATCCATCGTCCCTTTTTGAGGAAACAACCAGAAAGCACTTACCCTATTTATAGTGAAAGAATTGAGTGTCTTTTCTTAGAAGGAGAGTTAGTTCTTGATCCAAAGGGCTTCAATGCCACATTAAAAAAAAATTGTCTTTTGCACAGTATGCTTGGAAAAATAGTTTTAAGAATCTCAATATTAGAAATTAAGGCTATAATGCATTTCAGTTGTCTATAGGTTCTTCTTTTCTGCATCACTATTTTTTCTTTGGGGGCAGGTCACAAAAAAGAGTACTTACTTAAGTGTGAATGTTTTTCCACCCAGGATGTGGACCTTTTTCTGTTGCTGTTGTTGTCTGACTTCTGTCATTTAATTGTGTATAAAGCCTCCATCGAAATGCACCAAGAATTTATTTTTTAAAATTCTTTACCTAATAGCTAAAACAAGTCCTAATCTGGTTTTCTGTGAAGTTGATTTTAATAGTATTTATAGTATTATAATAGTATTATATGGTATTAATTGACCTTAATACTACAGATAGTAGAGGAGGAGACAAAAATCCACATTCCTATGTCTGGGTTGATGCTGTGATGCTTCCATACACGCTGAAGACAGGGTGCATCTTCCTGGTGAGAATTTTACTGTTCTGGGGTCTGTGCTGAGGCACCTCCAACATGATGGGGGTAGAGGTGAAGCTGTTGTTGTGTCACGGTTGGCTTCCCACTCCTTGCAGAGAGATTCACTTGCCTGAAAAATTAACAGGTTTATTTGTACAGATTCTAGTTGCACAATGGATTATGGCTTCTGGGCTTCCCATGTGACCAGCCTAGACCCAGCTGTGGAAAACAAGGGAGAAGCTAATGAGTCATGAAGGTCAGATGTCTTCCCAAATTTCCTTCTCTTTTTTCACTTGTTCTGGTGGCCTTAAAAATCCTTATTGCTTATACATCCTTAGTATAGAAAGCTCATTAGCAATATTTGGTTCTGCCAGTCAGAGGGGGAATTCTTTGTTCATTGCGATGGGAAGGAACCAGAGGTACCACATAACCATCTCCATGGAGAGGAGTCTGTGTTTCAATATGTTCAAAACATATTGTGAATCTTTTTAACTTACTGCTCTAGAGATGGTTATATAAAGAGATAATTTTTTATTCAGTATTAATTAGCTTATCTTTTCCATGATATTTTTTGCTCCTGGTTATTTACAGATAAACAACAAATACTTGATCTCTTCGGGAATCCCTAGGATTTTGTTGCAGTTGTTTTTGAGAATATTGTTAATCTACAAATACATATTATCTATTCCATTGACCAAATTGCTCTCCACCATAAATTTTGGGCAGCTCAGAAGTAACTGACCTCAATGTAGTATTCAGAGCAATTACTGATTAGGTTCTCTCACTCTTCTCCCCTTTCTCAGGACCAGGGCTCAATACATAGCTGAACAGATGACTTTAGTCTTTGTTCACAATCTGTAAGCTAAAGCTAAAGAAGAGTCCTAAAAAAATACCCTTTTATCTTGCAAATGAAGGAGCTGAGGTACCAGATGATAAGTACCTACCTAAGAGTAGCCTTCTGAGAAGATCATTTCTGGCTCTAGTCCTCTGCCATTAATTTGCAAATTTGTATAGCTTTTTGTCTGAGAGTTGGTTATATATAGAACTGTTCTTCAGGAAAGACTTGGCCTATATGATGTTCCATAACTCTTTCTTACTATTCTGTGGTTGGAGTTCGTTAAAATAAAAACTATGTAACAGTATAGAGAGGATGCTGATCGCTGGCTCTGTATGGACTCAAAGTTAAGCCTTTTAAAAAATCGTCTCTGTATGAGTTTATAAATTTAACCAAAGTCAAATAAAATTAATGAAATTAAAAATTTTACTTGGAGAATTTACAGATAACAATACATGACAGATCGATATTAAAATGGATCATGACAACCTAGATAAAGGAAAAACCCATCAAAATAAACTTTAAAAATGTATATGTAAACTCGTACATATGAATAAAATAAATAAATTTTGACAGTACTGGCTATAAGTGACCTAGCTTAAAAGAACTTTGTAAAGCAAAATATGAAAGTTTTAATTGTTCATAAGCTTAAAATGGACCAGCTATACTAAATAAAAAAGAAAAAAGAAAACTATACAGTCTTAGGTTTTGTTATTAGACTTCTAATCCATTACTAAATTACGTTGACTTTTCACCTGAACTGTGTCTGTCTCATCCCTCCACTTAAGTTTCTTTAATGATCTAGCAATAGATTTCATCATCTTTTACCTGGCTTCTTAATAATATCCTTGCTTTTTCCCCCATTCCAATTTGTTCTCTGCAGACAGCCCATGTTATCATTGATAAATTAAATCTGATCATATCATTCCCAAGTAAATAAGTCTCCAATGGTTCTCATTAATTACAAGTGATTATTCTCTGAGAAATGGGATTCTTCAGTATAATTTCTAATTTATATCAACTTTTCCTTATTTTTGCAAAGGGCACCTGTCTTTTCTAAAGATACGTCTTTAATTCATCTTAACCATTTGGGGCCACACTGTCCTGAAATTGCATTGCATTTTTTTATATTTCCAGACTTTTGATAGCCCTCCACCCCAACTCCAGGAGAACCAGATTCTCCATTTGTACTGCTCCTATACCTCTAGCACAGAAAGTAAGGTACTCTTACTCTCTTCTCAATTGGCTAGAAGCTTCTGTATTTTTTCATCATCTGCTATAGAATGCATTTCATAAATTGTATTAGAATAGTAACCCTGAAAAGAGCTCCAATCTGAAAGGAGAATAATCTAGGACATTTCACCTCTGCCATCTCATGTTCTAAGCAAACACATTATTTCATCATTTAAATTAATACCTATAATATTTAAAGTATGTTGAAAGATTTGCTTTTCAATTCTCAGAGGCAAGATTTTTGTGATAAGACTGAAAGTTCTTTGCTGTGAACCTTGGCCTCCAGGATACAAATGTAAAGATCATGAGGTCTTTCGGTCACGGTTTTGAATGTCAGTCTGCTTTGTCCAGTGGGCTGCCCAGTCCTTGGTGATCGGCACATTTTACTGTGACGTGAAGACATACAGTCCTGGTGATGGGGTTTTCAAACTATACAGTATATTGAAAAAACTGTGTGGACTGAAGCTGAGAGGACTGTCAGTGGATGTGTTTTCTAGATGCCTAAATAATTCCCCATTAGCCATTCACCATCAGCTTAGTCTAGAATCATACATTTCTTGTTACCTTTTTGTTTCCCCCTGGGACCCAGTAGTGCCATCTCCACAACGCAGTGCTGTGTTCCAAATTTATGGTGCAGTGAATGAAAGAGGTCGGATCTATCGCCCTCCATCACTCAGAAGGAAGAAAGTCAAAGGGAAGAAACGTCAGTATTCTTTGGCATGCTAGGCATTTAGTAATTGAAACATTTGGAGGAATTTCCACTTTTCCTAAGAAACATTCAGCATTGTGTTCCTTCTCTAGAGGAATTAACCGTTGCGGAGTTGGGGAACCCTAAAAGAAAAAAGGGAGATGTTGGGGCAGCCTGGCTGTTTGGAGACTGGGGCCTTGCCGACTCTCCTTCCTGCAGATCTCACAATGTTTGAACTTAGAACCTGAAGTAGCTCTTCAGGCTACTTGCTGTGAAAGGTGTGTCCCTTTTATTCCTCTGACTGCTGTCATCCCCCCTCCCTGAGTGTGTGGCTGGCTTTTTGTAATAATTCCAGAATTGCACCATTAAAAAACAAAACAAAACAGAGATAAGTAGCAATGAGATACCAATTCTTTTTATTCTCCAGATTGAAAAGAAGTGAAAGTGTTCATTTTCTAAGATTACAGTAGGTAATATATGCTAAAATATGGTACCATGAGTCAAGGGAGGAATATGAGGTAACTGGTGTGATGTTTTTTACTACATGGTCACCTTTCGTACAGATGACACTGGCTCATTTGGATGGCTACCCTTCTTTATTCATTACGTCTGGTCTACACGGGTGCAGCTGGAACTTTGTCCAAGGCAGCATAGGCCCCGCTTATTTGGAAACCTTCAAGCCAACTGGAAGTATAATCATCACATTTGAGATTGTTCTTTCGTAGGGAAGACAAAGAACATCACGCCCAGTATTTCAGAAGGTAGAGGTATTTGCCGGGAGCACCTGGTGTGCTTGAGGGAATCGCGCTGTCTCGTTCTCACCCCAGACCTACTGAAATAGGATCACCGAGGAATGTCACCCAGGAATCTGCATGCCATAAAGTCTCCAATTAATATGTATGCATCCTGGAGGCGGAGTATCCCTGCAGGGCATCAGACATGGCCCAGTTCCTGGCCAGGTTGTAGAGAGCAAGACCTAGAAGCAATTACATTTTCTCCAACAAAACAAGTGACATATGATACCGTGAAATCTCTGGCACCGGCTCTCCAGTATCCACATGTGCCCCACTTAGCTCTAGATTAGAAAATAAAGAGTGGGATTCAGCCCAGTGGCAGCCATGTGCACAGGTGCACAATTTGGAGAAATGAGACCAGTTCTATAAAAAAAATCAAGTGGAAGTCAAAAAAGTTTAATAAAAATGTAAATCCCCTTACAATGAGCCCCTTGTTTTGCATCTCTTAATGAGCACCTGTCATCTGGTGAATAATGAGCAGGCCTGTGCAAGTTAGTCGGGCTCACAGAAAGGCCCGTGGCCGGAGACCCTGCTAGGCATTTTAAAATGAACAATCCATCTAACAAATAAAAACTCGTGTCAGTGATGCAAGTATAATAGTGTAATCTCCTCAAAAGAAACAATATGCAAATGAACCGCAAAGCAAGAATTGGCAGAACCTTTGTCAGGATCCTGGAAACAGACTTGGGGGTGGAGATTGCATGAGGAGGGTAGCTGGGGAGTCTGTGCCGTGCAACCGTCCCTCAGTGGAAGTGAGGGGAGCAGCCTGGCGTGGAGGGACAATCTGGACTGCTGCAGGCGCTACCGAAGCCTCAGCAAATCGCATGGCTAACTCTAGAGTTACCTAGGTCCTTCGGAGTTGTCCCAGATTGAGCCAATGGAGTTGAGTGTGTGTTTCCCCTCCATTCCCATTCTCCTCAGTCATTTGCATGAGGCAACCCCCTTTGGCTGAAGGCAATTTCAGGCAGGGCTGGAACTGTGAACAGCCAGCAACTAGGAGAATGAGTGTCCTGTCTTGATGGAGGATCCGGTAGCACGTCTAATACAACTCTCTCTGATTCACAACCAAAAATTACGGAGCTCAGAGCCACAACAGGCTTCTGATCTCCAGCTTGCTGAATACCCCTGACAGTCCACTGAAGGGATAATGTTAAGGAGGGAAATGATTAGAAGCAATTTGCTGAGGGACCAGGTTTTCATTTTCAGTGTCAGCAAGTAATGAAGCAAGAATGTCAATTGACAGGTGAATCAAAGTTGAGGCAGAAGGAAGGGAGGAGGACATTTGCTCAAAAAAAGCAATTGCTTTAATTGGGCCTTGTGATAAGATATGCAAAGAAAATTTGCAGCAGAGAGAGTTTTCTAAGAAGGAAAAAATACACTTTTTTTTAATGGTCGGTGGGTTAGAATGTGAGATGCGTTGTGGAACAGAATCTCACTTGAAAAGTCAAGTCAGGAATCAAAGCTACTTTCAAATAAATTTATAACCTTCAAATAAAGGACCCCCTATCTTTATGTTAGCCCTAGCAGCAAATACTTCCCCCCCCCCTTAATTATTGATTGCCAAGTATTTAGGATGCTAAGAGAGAAATGTATTTAATTTTCCTATGAAAAAGGAAGAGAGGCTGTCCTTGATAGGAGCAACAGAGCACGCATTTTTCTGCCCAGTGCCGTGTGCTCTGCTCAGAACGGCCTCTGACCGCTGCCTCTGTGTGTGTCTGAGTAACCTATGACATCATCACAGAGGTGCTGCCTTTCCACTGGGGGTCACTGCTCTAAAAGGCGGCTGGAACCAGGTCAGACTATTGAGATTATTGCCACATATGGAGTGAAAGGGCTTTTGCAAGACTTTTTCTGCAACTGTGTTCAAAATTGAGAAAACAAAAGAAAAACTTCTTTCTGTCTTAGGTTTTTTTTTTTTTTTTGATAGTTTTTCTGTTGCTGTTTTTTTTTAAATAAAAGACACTTTTTCCTTCTAGTCTTTGACTGCATTTCAGTCTCAACCCAGCAGTCCACAGTGATGTACTGAAAAATGTAATAATAAAACTATAGCGTTACTGTGTGGAGGTCCAAGGTATATTTTTGAACTGTAATTGCTCTTGAGCTGTTTATAAACATGTCAGATTCTTCACCTGGATGCCCACCGCTGGCTCGTTTCCATTTCAGGAATGAGTTTTTCTTTCTCCTCCTCTTTCCTTTACCGCCCCTCCCCCCACCCCATCTTAGTTTTCTGAAGACCCACATCTTGAGTGGCCAAGATCTTCTCAAGTACAGTGTATATATAAAAGTGATCTTGATCTCCTAGGAAAAGAGCACACATACTGTTTGTTTTATTGGACAGTAGCATCTTAGAGAAAAGAGGAATTGCAAGACAATGCAGTTGTTTAGAATACACTCTTTCACTGCCAGAATGGCAGCCCTAAAACCATTGCTGTTAATCACTGATTGGATTAGTTCTCACTGTTCTACCAATTGAATACCATACTTTTAGAATTTGCTCTCTGCTTTCCATTCAGAAACTGCCTCAGCCTGATCTATGTTACCCACCTCCCAGGCTTTATTGCATAGCTTTTAACTAATCCCCTTCCTTTTCTCTTCGACTCCTTTTGTCTATCTTATACCCAGTTGCGAAAACAAGCTTTGTGAATTGCAGCCTTCATTGAGTCTTTCCCCCTATAAAATACTCCAGTGTTTCTCATCTCCATTAAAAAGCAATCCATGTTGTTTAATAAAACATGCAAAGCCCTTTAGAAGCTGTGTCTAGTCTACCTAGTTGGTGTTACCTCTTGTCTCTCCATCCTGCCCCCACCCTCATCTCCACTGCATGCCTTGCTTGCTGCAAAAAGTCTGAGTAACTTCTCTGTTCTTCCCATTCACCCTAGTGTTTTACACCTGGGTGCTTTTGTGCATGTATTTCCCACTGTCTGGAACGCACTTTTAGATGAACTGTGACACTTCAAGAAACATCTTTGTTCCCACTTGAGAAACTAAATTTTCATTCTGTTGAACAGCATGAATTGCTCTCGTAGCATTTCCTCGGGCTATTTCATGAGTATTGAGAATTCCCATATTAATCCTGAAATGTGCCTTTGAAAACACAGCTTCCTGTGAGAACCTCTTAAGCCTCCTGTTTAAATATCCACATAGTCTTGAAAATTGAATTTGCATTGTCTTCCCTGCGGTGTCTTCTCAGGGAATCCATGCGGTCCTATCAGGACAGTGCTGCGGCATCATGTTGCTATGACCTCAGCAGTCTCTCGGACAACAGAAAAGGGGCATCACTGAAGAAATATTCACTTCAGAGCGCAAAACTCTGCCCCTGAACTCAGAGTGGCTGCTAAAGCGCATGGATAATCCCGAAGAACAGAATCTCTATAGATTATGGAGTGATTTGAGCACATGTGGCTTTCGCCAGTACCCAGGAAAAAGGGGAAGCCCCCTGACTGGAAGTCTGGAGAACTGGGTCCTCACCTAGGATTGCCACTTACACTGTGTGGGGTCCTGGGGGAGTCATTTGAATCATGCTTCCTCATATGCAAAGTGAAGTTTTGAATTTAAATGTTGCAAGTTTCTTTTCCATGTTTTGACTAAATATCGACATGTATAAAACAATGTCAGTGCTTTTCCCTAATGCCTTTGGATTTCTTTTATTATGTCTGTGTAACCCCCAGCAGCAACATACTTTCTCTACAGCAATAGCCAGTAAGCTGATTGTTTTCAGGAAATTGTCCTCAGTCTATACTGCTCTCTTCCCGCTGGCTGGGAAACTCTCAGGTGTGATATGCACTCCAGATTTCTTCCTTTCGTGGGACCAGGCTATGGTTCCCTCTGCGGAAGTTCACCTGTGCCTTCACCCTGTTTGCCTTCTTTCCCTGCCCTGCTTCCTCTCCCACCTATTGCTTCCGTGGCAGAGTGTGTCCTTAGTAAATCATTCTCATGTGAATCTGCGTCTCAGGGTCTCCTGATTTTTGGTACTCAACCTAAGTTATGATCAATCAGTATATCATCTATCTATCCATCTATCCATCCATCCATCTATCCCTCTATCTGCCTCCACTTTGAATTTATTAATAAACATTTGGTTTGGGTTTACGAGGACTAGTCTGGTTAAGGTAAAGAGGCAAAGAATGTACTTTGCCTACCGAACTGTGCTAGATAAAGGTGGCTGCCAAAGTGGTTCCAGGTAAAGAAATAACTGCTAAAAAGCTCTCTGTTAACATATGGATTTTCTGTCACTGATGTTTGTCACCCCGCGAATCGCGTGGACTAGATTTTTCAAGTAAGCATTTTATAACATCTGTTGCTATTTCAAGGAGTTCATAAACTTCATTATGACAAAGGAGAATTATGAGTTTTTTTAATAACCAGTATCATCTAGTTTTTAACTTAAAAGCTATTTTTTTTTTTAAAGTCTAATTGCATTTTAATGACAAGTGAAAAGAAACCTGGAATGTGATCAAAGAGTACCTGAAAGAACATTTCTGGAAAAGACTTTGCTTGAACCATCTGTGTATGTGTAGAGATAACCAAAATATATCAGATAATGAAGACTGGTATAACTGGATCTCAACTCCTCTGATCACCTCGGAAGTGTAGTTTGTAGCAATTTGATTGCCGCTGTAGTCTAAGCCTTGTGCACATAGTTTCTACCTGATGTTTGCCATGAGTCATGCATAGCTCCTTGAAACAAGGTGTTGAAATAAGTAATACAGAATTTCCCACTCGCTTTCATGCTATATTCCCAGCAAGATGCATTCTGGTTCCTTTTGTGAATCCTCAGATTTGATTATAAGCTGCTGAGAAGTGCAGCAGCTTCATGCCACCCACAAAAGAGAGTCTTTATACAGTCTGTTGTGTCTAGAAATTATGTGGGTGGGTGTGTATGTACATGTGATGGAATGGTTCACTTGACAATGTACTTACAATACAAACTGCACTAATCACCAATTATGGGACCACACCATTCACGAATTATTAAATGATGGGGTTTGAGTGGAAATTAAGTATCTACAATTGAATATATAGTCAACAAAATTAATATATATATATAAACTTAGTTTCCTTGGGCATTAAAAATGAAAAATAGAGTCAATCACTTCTAATGGCCAAGTTCAGGGTCCTGCTGTTACAGATCTGATGAATTGCATCTCAGTGAAATTGCTCCAGGACCAGAGATGAAACTCTTGTGTCTTTCTATTGACCTAAGTATTGTTTTCAGAAAATTAAAACCAAAACTATGTTTAACCTCCTGGCGTATAGTCTCTGGAGATCCTATCATTCAGGTATCATTTGTTTGTTTTATTTAAAGAAAAAAATTCAATAGGGAAGTTACAAGTCTCTTTCTAACTCAACCTTATATCCCAGGGAATTCTTTCTTTATTCTGCCCACTCATGTTCAAATTTTAAGGTAAAGTTATGTTCATTTCTACGGTTGTCCTTGTTTGTCTCGCTTCTCTTAAAACAGGCTTACATTGTTCAGTGGAACAATGTATATGCAAATAGGTATAACTTAGTAATCAGTATGTTGGCAAAAATTATCAGCATTCAATACATAAACATAAAATGGTTAGCTTTCCAAGTCTACTCAGTTCTTTGTAACCCTCATGCTGGTTCTGGAGTTACATACACCATTTTTATAAGATGAGGGAGTGGAGTGGTATAAATTGTACAAAACAAGTATTGAGCAATGGAAAGTGGACCACTCCTTAGGGACTGGAACTGTGCATTTGCTGATTAAAATAAACCTTTAGAAAATACTATTTGGGCACCAGTCTGGCAGAGGAGTAAGGGTCATGGTTTCAGCTTTTGACCTTTGTAAAGCTTATAGTCTGGATGGCAAGATAAAATTAACATGAGGAATCAGGCCTTTTAAAAAATTGTTTTATTGTTGTTCGGTTAGCAGTTTGATGTAATGATTAAGATCCCAAGGACTAGATTTAGGCAGAAATTTCCTTAAGTCCTAGTTTGGCCCCTTTTCAGTCCTTGACTTTGTGAAACCCACTTATCCTCTATGCCTCGGTTTTCTCATCTTTAAAGTAGAGATGCTAATATGTATCTAATAGGTGTTCTCTTTTTACTGTTTTTGAACAGTTGATAACAAGACGTATGAAAGGCATGTCCAGCAAATGATGTATGCTCCTTAATTTGTATCTATCTATCTACCTACCTACCTACCTACCTATCTACCTATCTATTTATTAACTTTTAATTTTTATTGCATTTATTGGGTAACGTCAGTTAATAAAATCATGTAGATGTAGTTATTTTTATTAATATTAATGATGTGAATGAAATGGTTAGTATCTTTCTAACACACTTATATTTACCATGCTACACTTGTAACCTTCAGGATTACAGTAGTCTTCCTGATGAGCTGAGTTATCTCCCATGTGTTTTTAGAGCAGGAGCACCCAGATTGTATAAATCGCTATAACCCTTTAACTTAATCCAACAGCCATGTATACAAAATTCTTCATCAATATCCATTATAACAAAAAGGAAAAAATGCTCTAAAATACAGATCTTGATTTTTAAAATGTCTGCTTTCAAATAGTTTTTTTTTTTCTAGAAACCAGCATAACTTGTAGAAATGTTAATTATGAGCATGTACAGTAATGTATTTATTGGGTAAATGATGTACCATATGGTGTGCTGGTTTAGATGGCTCTGGTTCCCTATTAATAGGTATATGGGGCTCTGGGGCAGTAGGTTGCTGAATCCATATGCTATTCAGGAGACAAATTTAGTGTATGGTGACCTTGCTACAGGATCAAGTAGCATAAAAGAAATGAGCTGAAGTGGAAGAAACGCTTAGGTTAGTTCAACAAATGTGATAATTGACCAATGTGGCAAAGATCATTCTGTTCCGAAAATAATCAACAATATAATCAACACTGAATTAATGTGTTTATGGGTTATAGGTTTCAACATTATCCTTGTTAGCAAAATCACCTTTTAAGAAACCTCGTGGGGTTTTGAACAAACAGCAAAGCTCTTTTATAGAAACCTCACACTTCAGAAACTAGCAGAGAGGAATGGATCGCCCTGTAATAAGTTCTCGGCCTGGCCTTTCATTTCCACTTCCAAAAATCCTAAGGGAAATAAATAGCTGTCCAAATAAAATGCTGAAGGGATATCCCTGGACTAATAGGAAAACTAAGAAGGGCATCAAAGCAAATCAAATGGATGGAGACTGAATATTGAAGAGGGGGATGTAGAAATCATTAGACAAAGCAAAGCTTAAAATGACATGTGAGACAGTAGTTGGGATGGATGCAGTGTGTAAAGAAAACTGACCTCCTCGTCCTTTAAATTGAGGATACACGTTGTACCAGGCTCTGTGCTATG
Organism: Anoura caudifer; assembly: GCA_004027475.1. Classification (NCBI taxonomy): domain Eukaryota; kingdom Metazoa; phylum Chordata; class Mammalia; order Chiroptera; family Phyllostomidae; genus Anoura; species Anoura caudifer. The sequence continues at coordinate 675,293 of PVKU01000159.1, forward strand.
AGTCTCTCTGTTATCATTCTACCTCCCTTTCTCCCCTGCACTTTCCTCATTTCCTCTTCTCTTCGTTTTAGGTGAATGAAGTCATGTCAGGGCTGGGGCCCTAGAAGGCATGTGGTCAAGGGCATTGCAGTGAGGAAGATTGGGAATTGTAGATAATCCATTAATTGTCTCTTTCCCCCATTAATGTAAGGATTCTCTCTAAAACAATTAAGAACAAGGGAAAACAGCAACCATAGTGCTGATACTAATAAAAATAACCCACACAGAGCACTCATGAGGATCTAATTATGGTGCTGTTTGCTTAGATGACCCCCTCCAGACTTCTCAACAGCCTTGTTCCCTGGCCACTGCAACTAGAGTCTTAGGGAAATCCAGTTAAGGTTGCTTTAATTTGGACACAAACTAAGCCAAGATTCTCTCAATAAAGTTTGTAAGGTGTTGGTGAATATGATTTATCAGAAAGAAGCACTTCCACAAGGGTTCATCATAAAAATGATTCCCCAGAACTGGGTGCTGACGCTCTCCGCTGGCTCTTTTGGGCAACTCTCGCCACTAGGCTGATGGTAAAAAAAATAGTGAGTTTTGCTACAACCTCAATTATTCAGATAAAATAAACATTCTGTTGCACTGCAGGGCCACGGCACGGTTGGCAACTGGGAAGGATACTCAGCAAATGTTGTAGGTCCCGGAAAAGAATGTGGGAAAGCCCTGAATATTTTTTTCATTTTATTCACAAAAAAGCAGACATCTGGGATTTTGTACCCAACTTCAAGAGAAAGATAAGACACTAATATTAGGCGTGTTCACAAAGACCTATTGGCTGATTTTTCCTTTATTCTTTTGCCCAGTTATTTTAGTGTCTTATAAACATGGCGTTACCTCTTACCTCATCATTTTATGTTTAGTAGATTATTCTAAGTGAGCAGGGATGCCCTCCACCTTCAGCTGCTTTGTGCCATCCGTGTCTGCAGGTTTGCCCTGAAAGGGCTGCATCCCTGCACTGCACTTCCCAATGAAGTTCAGAGCTTCTGGCAACCCTCCCAGTGGGGACGGAAATGAGCAGGTGAGGCCAAAAGTAGCATCTGTGAGTTGCTAGGATGGCTGGCATTGTGTGCATAATTTCCACTTCAAAGAATGCAGAGACAGCTTGGTTCACTGCAACCAGGGCTTCTCAACTAGTGAAAGTTATCTTTGGTATACGGTAGATGAAAAATCATTTGCCATCTGTGACGTCAGAGCAGTGGTGGCCCTCCGAGTCCATATGCTTTCATTGTGAAAATGAGGAAATTGCAAAAGTCATGCATTCAGCTTCTCTACAATATTTACTGAGCATCTTTTACATGCCAGAAGGATAGAAAGGCACAAAATCACTCAGGATTGGTGGGTTAGAAAAACTAACTTTTTTTCTCCTTTTTTATTATGTGTTCCCAGCACCTCTATTAAATCTGATTTATAGTGGGTCTATATACATGTTTCTTAAAGCTATAATAGATGCTTAATAAATATTAGACACACAGCTGATTGGATGGATGAAAAAAGTTCACAGAGGAAATGATTCTGTAATGCATTTTGTGGAATTTGTGGGAGTTGTCAAATGAGTAGGCTCAGAGAGACTAAGGAAATTAACCAGTGTGATCATCCAGCCAACAGCAAAGGCAGAACCAAAATACTTGTGTACCCTACAAGACTTTCTGTTTGAGCCAATAGGCTCACTTCCCAAAAAGAAATGTCCTAAAGCATTTAAAATGGCTTAATAAAGAAGAATTTCCTTACGGTGTACCAAATGAGGAATCTATGAGGACAAGAACATTTTTCAACTATCTATAATTCCTTAAAAAAATCCCTAGCTATTTTCAATTCTTGACATCAACTACTCCTCATTATGAAACAAACAATTAAATTAACTACCCATCACTCACCCTTGTTCCTCCTGTCTACTGCTAGCAAATTTATTCCTTAGCATATGCCCCCACTGGCCTTGGAGAAGTGGAAAAGATTTACATGGATGGAAATGAAGTGTTTTATGTAGTAGTCACCTGATTTAGTGCCAGGGTACTGGGGATAGAAGGGAAAAGGAGGAGGACAAAGGAGTGGTTTGTGATAAGGGTTAAGATCAGCCTCAGCTTCTTAAGAAGAAGGAATGAAAATAAATCCTCTGTATTAGTAAAGCATGTGAATGCCATGAAATAGTGGGACCTGAATCAATATATTGCATTTACAGCAGAGAAAAAGAAAGAAAAGGGTTTTGGGAGTTTATTTATCCAGCTCCTCTGACAAATACCTGTGTGAACCACTGGGCTGAGAGTATTGATTCCATTCAATTTGACTCTTTTACTGCCACCCTTTTGGGCAGTGAGAGAGCACTGCCCAAAACTATACCCCCAAAATTATGTCTCTCTCATGCCCTTTGTGGGACCTACTTTTGGCAGGCACTCCATTGGGTGGAGAAAATACTGATTAAAAAAACCTTCCGTAATAGGAGCCACAAAGTAATAGCGGTCATGTCACTGCTTTGAGTTTGTGCTATTTTTCACTTTGGATAAGTTCAGTATGATTGTGTGTACATCGACTCTTCTCTCTAATAACATACAAAGTAGAGAAAACTCACTAGTATCCTTTCCATTTTAAAAATGGATCAAATAGAGACTTGTGTAGGACAGAGATTGTGAAAATGTGCATTGTTTTATGTGCTCTGGGTTGAACACAAATTAAAGTAGCATGAATATATGGCAGTGATCGCCTTAACTGATAGCTTAAGGGACTTTGGGAAATTACTGAGTCTTATTATTAAGGTTGTCTTAAAGATATATTCATTTGTCCCTTAAATATTACTGAGTGTTTACTCTGGCCCAGTTATTGTTGGGGTCCTTGAGGTTATGATAGTGAGCAAGAAAGGTAGACTCTTAGACTCATGGACTTGCATTCTAGTCAGAGGAGAAGGCAAAGACGTGGTAAGAGCTGTGAAAACTGTATTACTAGTCACAATGTAGAGAATGACTACCAAGGTTGTTACCTTTGGTTGCATGGCCAAGAAAGGGCTCTGAAGAGGTAAGCCTTGACTTGAGACTTGATTGATGAGAAGAAGCCACCCATGTTGATTTCTGGGGAAGAGGAAAGCTCCCAAAAGCCATTTGGCATTTATCTGTTGGGAGGAAAGAAGAAATCCCAGTGTCTGGAGTCCAGTGAGCAAAGGGAATCATGAGGCCAGGTGAAGCAGGAGAATGGCAGGAGTCAGATCATAGAGGGTCTTAGGGGTCATTTTAAGGAGTTTGATTTTGTTCTAAGGAATTTGGAATCCACTTGGGAATTGTGAGCAGGAGAGTAGTAGTGGGACTAGTGGCCAATGTGTGATGGCAGATAATCCCACTTATGCTCCTATTTTCAGGGGCAAACCTTAAAGACCTGTTTATTAAGTCATCATTAGTAGAAAAAGTTTACTATGTATCTTGCAATGTCCTAGGGTCTTAGCAATTAGCAAGACAAGTTTCTGCCTTCATTGAGCTTACATTCTACTAGGGCAAAGATGGTCCAAAACCTATATGGACCATGAATACAATGCCAAGGATCTACATGATGAAGACTGATAGTGGAAATTTGCTGGGTTGTAGACCTCTAGGGCTCCTCCAGTAACTCATTTCAGTTTTACTTTTTTGTGTATGTTGTGATGTTTTGTTTTCTTTTACCTTTGATGGTCAACGAAATCTTCCTTGTTTTGCCTGATTTCATTCTTGTCTGTTGCTTTATTCTGTTATCCCCATGTGTAGAACACAGCCTTTTTCTGAAAGCCTTATCTCAGGAAAACACTTTATCTCCTCAAACAGTAATTAATTTACTTTGTTGATTTCTTTTCTAAAGACTGTAATTTTTAAAAACTTTTCCACATGTGTTCTATTTATTCATTCCTATTATTACTTTTGCTGCTCATTTTTAGCCACATAAAAGTGCAGAAACACCCTGGAGGGGCAAAGCATTAACTCAGGTATATTTTAGGCAGACTATAGCCAAGGATTTACTTTGTGATTTTTATAAGAAATCCATTAATCCTGTCTTCTTCCTTCTCTTTCTCACTTCTTACTTTTCTCCCTTCCTTTCTTTCTCCCTCCTTTATTTCAAAATACTAGCTGAATAGTTTCTCTCCTTTAAAATACTTTACAAGTAGCTTCTTCACAGTGTACTCTTACATATAAGTGAGTATTCCTTTTCCTGTTACAAAGCAGTGAGGCAACAAAAAAGAAGAGCTTTATGAAAATCCTTTTGAAGATAGACATTTTAGCCATGGCTTCCCCTATCTGTGAGCTCCAACCCTCATCATTGCAGCTGCCTTTGGATTAAGTTCCATTAAGAGAGAAAATTATTGACACTGTGGAAAATTAATAGGAGGAAATGGCCTTGCCTATCTACCAGGATTTGGAAGGACGTTTTTAGCTTGCTGACTTCCCACCACTTTTGGGATTTTCATGATAACAAGAAAGGAGCTGTGCTTGGCTGCTATTTTAGTGATCAAAGAAATATTTCTAAATGGATGATTTTATTAGGAATTTCCTAGAAGACAGACTCTAGGCCAAAAATATCCTTGAGGATATAACCTTCAAGGATGCTTCCACCAACTGTTAAAGTATGTGTAGGGAAAAGATGGCTTTATAGAATATGTATGTTTCCCAGAATGGTTACTGATTTTTTTCAACAAAGAAGTAGCAGTGATTTGCTAAGAAGGAAAATGACTTTTTTTGTCAAGAAAAACATTAAATGATTGATTTAGATCAATGTGTTTGTTCAACTACAGTTTAACATTTCTGTGTCAGGTAGTTTTCCTTTGTTAGAAAGACTCCTTTGGAACCATGTGGAAAAGACCTGCAGGCATCCCTGCAAAGTGACTGGTCAGCTTCTGCAGGAACATATATGGCGATAACATTTTTACCACCCATCATGATTGGTTCTGTTTTCTGAAGGAGCATAAGCATACTCCTTCTTCTGTGTGATGTCCTATGTGCATAAACATGGCTGCCCTGCCCACAAAGACTTGTGTTTAAACATATTATCTCAAGCTCATTCCACTGATTCTCATACGTCAGCAATTGGAGGTCTTGCTGCATCCTGCCTTTCTTCCTTTTAAGTCTGGCTTTCAGTGTCCTATTTAAAATGTGTGCACTTGAAGCTGTTTGCTCATTTCAGGGTAGAATTGGACAAGAACCTCCCCACGTGACGTACTTCCTGTGCGACTCTGTGTAATCTGCTCTCTCTTTACATCTCCAGTCACTCTTTCTCCCACTCTCTCCCTGGTGAAAGATCCTGGTTTCTCTAGCTGTGCTAGTTTCCTTGCCTAAAGCTAGCAACATGCATTTCTGACCTCAATCCTTTGTCCTGGTTTCCCCTGCCTTGAACTCTCTTTCCTTAGAAGGACCATGGTGTCCTTTCTATTGTTCTTAGGGTCACTGCAGAGGGACCTGCCCTGCCCTGCTCATTTAAAACAGGCCTCCCAAGATACATTTATTCCTTATTGCGCTTTATTAAGCACCCAAAGCTGCCAGATGTTATAATATAAATCTAGGTGTTTGTTCCTTCTCTGCCATCATTGTAAGAGTATCTCTCTAGCACCTAGAAAAGTACCTAGCATATAGTAGGAACTTAACACATATTTGTGAATGTATTGACTCATTTACTATCTACATGCAGGTTTTCTGTGGGCAAAGGATACAGAATAAGATGTTTATTGCATAGTTAACAGTGTATATAGCTTTACACTATAGAATTATGTGATTCACAGTGAATACAAGCAGCATTTGGGCTTTCAGATGTTGAAGAGTACTGTGTGTGTATATGTGTGTGACCAAATAGGTGGACATGTGATTTAGAGACTTGTGTCCAAGTCCTCTAGATTGTAGAACCTGGAAAGTGATCAAAGTGCGTGGAGTGAAGGAAAGTGAGCCAACAAGACTGCTCACTGAACATGAATTTCCAAGGATATAGTTGTTCTTGAACAATCACAGTCCGTATATCAAAATAAGCACTTTAGTGAGTAGGGTAAAAAGAGTTGCTAGCGAGGCTGTAAATTCTCTCCCAGAACAAATGATAACTGAGCCCAGGAGCCCTTTTGTCCTGGGGGGAGGGGAACATAAATTCCCTGAAAGTGTCTGTCGCAGGGAATTGCTCTGCATTTGTCATGTCCGCCTCCTGCATCATTCATGAATGTCATAGGAGTCTAAAGAATTGGCACTTCATAGTGAAGATGATTAAATAGCCATTATACTTGTCTTTCCTGCTGCACAGTGCTTTTAAAGAGATCCCATTCAGATTGTAGCATACCCTTCCAACCTCCTCTCTTTTCTTGCTTTCTGAGGTGTCTGGCATCGGATCCAAGGAGCACTGTGTCATCAGCCTTACACTTGTTCACACTGAACAGACGTGTGGACTAGCACTTCAGCTGACTTATTCCCCTATTGTAGAGACCTTAGGATTTGGAAAGAAATGCCACAAAGCTGAAAGTATTTCTTCTTCCAGGGAATAGAGAAATTCAAGCTTTAGCTTAGATTCTATAGCTATTGAACTGTAGCTTTTTCAGATATTTTCTCCTCTCTTTGTCTTCACTTCCTTGTGAACTAAGAATAATGAATCAGAAGAAGACTCCTTTGTGTTTGATTTGTTATTTTATGTATTCAAATATATGGCTCCAGATCATCATATACCCAATAAAGCATATATATGCAAAGTAAACACTGATGTAACTCCAACTCTCTCTCTCTCTGCCCCCCCCCCCGCCATGTGCACGCACTTTAAGCTGCTCCATAGCGATTCTTACTACAGAAACAATAACCTTAGTGGTAGAGTATAAACAGATTAATTAAAATTGAACAAGAAATGTTTTTCATTAAGTGCTTATTTTAATTCTTTGTGTTGTATTTTTTCCATTATCATTTATCCCCCCTATACCTTCTTCCACCTCCACCCACCCCTCTCCTCCCCGCAATCACCATGCTGTTGTTCGTGTCTATGAGTTCTTTTTCTTTCTTGCTCCATCCCTCTACCCCCTCAACACCCTACCCTCAGAGCTGTCAGCCTGCTCTCTGTCTATGAGTCTTTCTATTTTGTCAAGCACCTGCTTTGGAGGTGTCAAGAAATAATATAGAATGGACACTGGCTCTGCTACTCACCAATCATGACCTTGGACAAATTCTATAACCTCTTTAGACCTCAGTATTTGCATCCAGAAAAAATGAGGTCAAATTGTGGTTCCTAAATTACCTTCCCAGCCCTTATGCCGTAGGATTGTATGCATCTGGCATGGGACTCAGCCATCATGGGGGCACAAAGAAGCACATGATATCACCATCACTTTCAAGGAACCGATAATTTAAGTATGGTCATGCAAACCCTAACTCCTGCTGGGCAGCAAGCTCTACCACAACACAGTCGTCTTTGACTGTGAAACATGGATAACTTTTTAAATTATGGCGTGATCTAAAAATATAAGATGTCTCGGTGCCCTGTTGTTTGTAAGCTTCTTCTCCAAGTTTATGACTGGGCAGAATGTTTACTTTAAAGTAAACTTTGGACACATATTAAGGGATTGAAGTAACTGGATTAAATAAAGAACATTGGATCTTTACTAATTGTGACCAATAAGAGGGCCTCCTTCTGAGAAAATGTGTTCCCTTCTTACTGAAGAGGTCATACCAATGCTACCTCTAGGCCACCAAATGTGTCAGTGCAGGTAGACCCTTCCAGCCCAATCTGTCACCTGGAAAAAACCTTTCTGCTCTTCCTTATCCAGGCATTCTCTGGAAGTGGGAGGGTCGATGGAAATGCCAGGCTTGGCATTTTGCATTCTGCTGCTCTAGCTGTGTGAGTCTGATTCATTCTTGCTGCTGGTTTGGGAGAGATTAAAAGGAGCAAAGCTGTTCTCTGCGTTTTCTGATCTGCACCGTGGCAGCCAGAATCAGAGGAAATGGGGACAATGGGAGAGGGAATAAATCCTCGAGAGCGATGTGTATGTGATCTCTGGCAGGCAGACCCAGTGTTCCCTTGGAGGCTTCAAATACGAAGTCATTGCTTTAGAGAATCTTCCAGCGTGCAATAAACCTACCACCTATGTGACACAATGTGAGGCAAAAGCTGAGGCTGAGAGATAAGGACAGACAGGATATATGACTGAATAAAGAACTTTCAATTTCCTTTACTTAGTAGATGGACAAGTATCACATTATTAAAAAAAATACCCACATCAAAAAAAATCTTCTAATCTGAGTGCACATGGGCAATGTTTGAATCTTTCCACATGATTGACTTAATCAGAAGGCCTAATCTAACTAGGAGAAGCGCTGTATTAATTTAAATATGGCAGGTGCTATCTAAGTTTACTGCAAGAGCCAGAGACCAATTATCTTCCTTTTTTTTTTTCATAAAATTGCATTTTCTAAAAAGAGACTGGTGCGTTTGAATACATCCATCATAACAAATCTTCAAGCGTTGATGGAAGTGACTGCTGTTTATTTGCAGACTGTCATGTTGGCACTGTTGAATCATTGCTGAAGTTATCACATTAGAAGGAAGAGAGGGCCCGGGAAATTAGTTTTTATGCACTTGCAGCATGGCTTGGTGAGCAGAAGTGTAAGGCTCGGTGTCAAAAGTGCCTCACTCCAGGACCTGATGATTAGAGGACAATTTTTTTAAAGCAGGGATAATGTGCCCACCACCCACAAGGTCCAGGCTGAAGAGTAAATAAGACATTGTTGTTATCATCAGGATCTGAGGAACAGGCACACTTTCGAGGGATGGGGACCAGGAAGTGTGGAGGGGAGACAGAGGGACTGAGATGGAGGATGTGTTTGAAATATATTTAATTAGGCAAGTGGAATGAAAATCACCCAACATTAGCGAAGGGCAATTGTCTTGTTAAAATAATAAAGGAAGAAAAATAGAAGCTTTATAGCTTATGCTGAGCCTTTAAAGACAATAAAAGATTAAGAGAATTAGGAGGAGCTTATGTATTCAGAGGAAATCAGTTTTAAAAGTAAACTGTAAACTAATTACCAAAATATTACATAATAATGCAATGATGCATTTGTTTGCTGATCAGATGCGAGGGATAAAGTTTTGCTGAATAAATAATGCACAACAGCTTTGACCACCATAAGCTGACTTTGATCTGTTGGGTCTTTATGTCACCCTCAGCTGTAGACCATGATTTTAAGAAGAGCAAAATGATTTGGTCTAACATTCCTGGAGATTTATTTTATTTGAAGAATGGAAATGTTATATATATTAAGCAGAGAAACTATGTTTTTCTATATTAGGCCATCTGGTTAGGCCAGTTGTGTGAAAAGATTCGGACTTGCTCTGATGCCCTTAGACTGGAAACTCTTTTTTTGATGTGGGCATTTTTTTAAAAAAATTATCTAAAATCTATCCGTCTACCAAGTGAGGAAATTGAAAGTTTTTTTATTCAGCCATATATTCTGTCTGTCTTCTTAAATCAAACTGCCCCTGTACCCCAAATTATACCCACCCATAAAACAAACAACCCAAGGGCCCCATAGGAGAGAATTGCTAAGTTAGAGCCCATCACCTTAAAGATTAACAGTTTGTTGATATATTCATATTTTTCCTGTCCAGTAACATTACAACTAATCTATCTTCTTTCTTTCTATCATCTATCTATCTATCTATCTACTTATGTCCTCAAAAATTATAGTTTCCTTTACATAGCTCCTTTTCTGTAGCTTTCTTGTTGAATTATATTTCCAGATATTTTATAGATTTTTGTTATTGTGATTGTAGAGAGAGAGATCCAAATCCCCAAAGCTTACAATATTTTCTAATTAAAAAAATCAATAGGTTGTTTTAATAATAGTAATTACCAGGTTGAAATGAAAAGGAAACATCCCAACCACAGTAACAAAAAATGATCAAGATGATCAAGTGACAAGTTACCCAGGAATTGATTATATAATATAATCTTATTATGGAAATATATTATATATTATACAGTTGTTACAGAGCAAACCAGAAGGTCCATTATTGTCCGCCGCCTTATGGAAAGATGCCTCTCAAAGCCAGAGATTTGTGAAAAGGAAAGGAAATGTTTATTTAATGCTATACAGAGTTAAAGTAGCGACTTAACTTTAATATTAAAATATTAAGGTCCTTCAGGATACCCACAGACGCCCACAGTGCTTCCTATCTCCCTC